>JASTWF010000745.1:23793-209490 GCA_030390025.1 Squalus acanthias | reverse complement strand
GCCCCATCGGCTCTCTCATGTGGACGTCAAAGATCCCATGAAGCTATTTCGAGTAAGAGCCAGGGGAGTTATCCCAGGTGTCCTGGTCAATATTTATTCCTCAAACATCAGAGGGAGGGCTTACAGGGGAGGGGTTAGAGGGGGAATCACAGGCGGTGGAGAGTGGCAGCATGTAGGGATTAATCATAGAATCATAGAAAGTTACAGCATGGAAGGAGGCCATTTCAGCCCATCGTGACCGCGCCGTCCAACAAAGAGCTATCCAGCCTAATCCAACTTCCCAGCTCTTGGTCCGTAGCCCTGCAGGTTAGAGCATCCCACGTGCATATCCAAGTACTTTTTAAATGTGGTTAGGCTTCCTGCCTCTACCACCCTTTCAGGCAGTGAGTTCCAGACCCCCACAACCCTCTGGGTGAAGAAATTTCCCCTCAAATCCCCTCTAAACCTTCCCCCAATTACTTTAAATCTGTGCCCCCTGTTTTTTGAACCCTCTGCTAAGGGAAGTAGGTCCTTTCTATCCACTTTATCTTAGCCCCTCATAATTTTATAAACCTCAATAAGGTCTCCCCTCAGCCTCCTCTGTTCCAAGGAAATAGACCCAGCCTATCCAGTCTTTCCTCATAGGTAAGATTCGCAACTCCCGGCAACGCCCTTGCAAAACTCCTCTGTACCCTCTCTAGTGCAATCACATCATTCCTGTAATGTGGTGACCAGAACTGCACGCAGTACTCTAGCTGAGGCCTAATTGGTGTTTTATACAGTTGAAGCATAACCCCCCTGCTCTTGTATTCTATGATGTGGAGATGCCGGTGTTGGACTGGGGTGGACAAATCTGAGAAGTCGCACAACACCAGGTTATAGTCCAACAGTTTTATTTGAAATCACAAGCTTTCGGAGCGCTGCTCCTTCGTCAGGTGAAGTGACGAAGGAGCAGTGCTCCGAAAGCTTGTGATTTCAAATAAAACTGTTGGACTATAACATGGTGTTGTGCGACTTCTCACACTTGTATTCTATGCCACGGCTAATAAAGGCAAGCATTCCGTATGCCTTCTTAACCAAGTTATCTACTTGGCCTGCTACCTTCAGGGATCTGTGGACGTGCACTCCAATGTCCCTTTTTTCCTCTACACTACTCAGTGTCCTACCATTTATAAAGTTGCCAGAAAAAACGGTCAGCCTGAGGATAGGGATCTTTTTAGAAATCAGCAAAGGGAGACCAATAAATTGATAAAGAAAGGGAAAATGGAATATGAGCACTAACTAGCGAAAATATCAAAACGGATTGTAAAAGCTTCTATAGATATTTGAAAAGGAAAAGACTGGCAAAGGTAAATGTAGGTCCTTTACAGTCATAGACGGGATAATTTATAATGGGGGATGAAGAAATGGCTGAGAAATTAAATAAATACTTTGTTTCTGTCTTCACGGAGGAAGACACAAAAAAACTCCCAGAAATACGAGAATCCGAGGGTGTGCCGAGAATGAGGAACTTAAAGAAATTATTATTCGTAAAAAAAACAGTACCAGCAAATTTAATGGGACTAAAAGTCGTTAAATCCCAAGGACCGGATGACTTACATCCTAGGGTTTTGAAAGAGGTGGCCATTGGGATAGTGGACGCATTTGTTGTCATCTTCCAAAATTCTATAGATTCTGGAACGGTTCCTGCAGAATGGAGGATAGCAAATGTAACTCCGCTGTTTAAGAAAGGAGGGAGAGAGAAAACGGGTAACTACAGACCTGTTAGCCTCACATCAGTGGTTGGGAAAATGCTGGAATCTATTATAAAGATGCAATAACTGGGCAATTAGAAACTAATAGTAAGATTGGGCAGAGTCAACATGGATTTATGAAATGGAAATCCTGTTTAACAAACCTATTGGAGTTCTTTGAGGTTATAACTATTGGAGTAGACAAAGGGGAACTGGTAGATGTGGTGTATTTGGGTTTTCAGAAGGCCTTCAATAAGGTCCCGCAGAAGAGGTTGATGAACAAATTTAGTGCACATGGAATGGGGGTAATATACTAGCATGGATTGAGAATTGGTTAACAGACAGAAAACAAAGAGTAGGGATAAACGTGTCTTTTTCAGAATGGCAAGTGGGGTACCGCAAGGATCAGTGCTTGGACCCCAGCTATTCACAAACTATATCAATGATTTGGATGAGGAGACTAAATGCAACATTTCCAAATTTCCTGATGATACAAAGCTAGGTGGCAGTGTCAGTTGCGAAGAGGATGTGAAGTGGCTTCAAGGGGATCTCGACAGGCTCAGTAAGTTGGCGAGAAGATGGCAGATGGAATATAATGTGCATTAATGTGAAGTTATCCAATGGGTAGAAAAAACAGAAAGGCAGAGTATTTCCTAAATGGTAAAAGATTGGGGAATGCAGATGCTGAAAGGGACCTGGGTGTCCTTGTACATGAGTCACAGAAAGTTAATGTGCAGGTGCAGCAAGTTTTTAGGAAGGCAAATGGTATGCTGGCCTTCATTACAAGAGGATTTGAGTACAGCAGTAAAGAAGTCTTACTCCAATTATATAGGGCCTTGGTGAGAACACACCTGGAGTACTGTGTACAATTTTGGTCTCCTTACCTAGGGAAGGATATACTTGCCATACAGGGAGTGCAAAGAAGGTTCACGAGATTCATTCCTGGGATGGCGGGACTGTCGTATGAGAAGAGATTGAGTAAACTAGGCCTGTATTCTCTTGAATTCAGAAGGATGAGAGGGGATCTCATTGAAGCATATTAAATTATTGCAGGGCTTGATAGGATGGATGCTGGGAGAATGTTTCCCTTGGCTGGGGAAGTCTAGAGCCAGAGGCCACAGGCCTCAAGATAAAGGGTAGGCCATTCCGGACTGAGATGAGAAGAAATTTCTTTTCACAGAGGGTGGTGAATCTTTGGAATTCTCTACCCCAGAGGGTTGTGGAGGCTCAGTCATTGCGTATATTCAAAACAGAAGTCGCTGGATTTCTGACTAGTAAGGGCATCAAGGGATATGGCGATAGGGCCGGTGAATGGAGTTGAGGCAGAAGATCTCATTGAATGGCGGAGCAGGCTCGAAGCGCCGAATGGCCGACTCCTGCTCCGATTTCTTATGTTCTTATGTGTATTCCCTTTCCTTGTTAGCCCTCCCCAAATGCATTACCTCACACTTCTCCGGATTGAATTTCATTTGTCACTGTTCTGCCCACCTGACCAATTTATTGTTATCTTCCTGCAGTCTACAGCGTCCTTCTTCTTCAGTATCAACCACTCCTGCAGGCTACAGCTTCCTTATTCAGTATCAACCACAAGCAGGAGGGAGTTTCACAGGGAATGGAGATTCACAGAGGGGGAGTTTCACAGGGAGGGAATTTCACAGGGAAAATGTTTTACAGTTGGTGGAGTTTCACTGGGGAGCACTTTCACAGGAGGGAGTTCCACATGGGGACGTTTCACGAGGGGAGTTTCACGGGGAGGAGTTTCACGGGGAGGAGTTTCACAGGGGGGTTGGCGCAGTTTCACAGGGGTTAATTTCACAGGAGGGTGTTCCACATGGGGACGTTTCACGGGGAGGAGTTTCAAGGGCAGGAGTTTCACAGGGGAACAGTTTCACAGGTGGAAGTTCCACATGGGGGCGTTTCACGTTTTTAGTTTCACGGACAGTTGTTTCTCGGGAGTGGTGGCGCAGTTTCACAGGGTTTAGTTTCACGGGGGGGGGGGGGATTTTCACAGGGAGGAGATTCACCGGGGAAGAGTTTTACAGGGAGACGTGTTTCAAAGTGAGGAATTTCAAAGGAGAGTCTTAAAGCGAGAGATTCCCAGGGGTTGGGGTTACACGGGCGGAGTTTCAAATGGGGAGTTTCAGAGGGGGGTGAGTTTTTCGGGGGGTGGAGTTTCACAATCGGTGGAGTTTCACAGGTGTTGGAGTTTCACAGAGGGGAGTTTCGCAGGGTGGAATTTTCCGCGGGGATGGGGTTACACAGGAGGTGTGGTTACACGGATGGTGGAGCTTCACAAGGTTGGGGTTTCTCAGGAGTTGCAGTTTCACAAGGGCGATTTTCACCGAGGGTAATAAACAAGGGGTGCAGTTCCAACTGTGCAATCTAAGGGGGCTGGGTTACATGGGGGAGGCACAGGGGATGATATCACATTGAATCATAGAATGTTTACAGCAAAGAAGGAGCCCATTCAGCCGTCGAGTCCTTGCCGGCTCTCTTTAAGAACACTTCAGCTAGTTCCACTCCCTGCCCTTTCCCCGTAGCCCTGCTTTTTTTTCCTTCAGGTACTTTTCCAATTCACTTTTGAAAGCCATAATTGAATCTGCCTCCACCACCCTCTCAGGCAGTGCATTCCAGTTCATGGACTAGGGTTTAACATCTGCAATTCTCCATCCTCTGGCACCAGCCCCATATCTAAGGAGGATTTGGAAGAATATGGCCAGTACCTCCGCAATTTCCATCTTTACTTCCCTCAGCATCCTAGGATGCATCACATCCGGTCTTGGTGACTTATCGACTTTAATCTACTTTCTTTCTACTTTGGTGTCATATTTGACCCTGAAATGAGCTTCTGACCACATATCCGCAGCATAAGTAAGACCTCTTGTTTCCACCTCTGTAACATCGCCCGTCTCCGCCCTTGCTTCCGCTCATCCGCTGCTGAAACCCTCATCCATGCCTCTAGACTAAACTATTCCAACACACTCCTGGCTGGCCTCCCACATTCTACCCTACGTAAACTTGAGGTGAAGAGACAAACTCAAAGCCTCACACACACATCGAAATATGAATAATACCAGACCCCCTTCTGAAATTCCTAGGCCCAAACAGGATACCAGAAGCCTGAAATCAATAAAAGATTTAGTACTTCATCAAAAGCCAATCAACCAGGTATCCACAGGACAGATTTAAAAGCCCGCCAAAAGCCCTAGGACAATAGAGTTGGAATTTGGCACGTAGATAAGGCTGTGTTTAAATCGGAAAACGATCAGGTCATGTTTAACACTGAGCTAAAGCCATCGGAACTGGCAAGCCCGCCAAAACTAGACAATGTACTAAGCAAGGCTCATTTGCAACCTAAAGGAATCCATTTTAGTAAGGGGTTTTTGGCGAGAGTAAAAAAGACAGTATAATTGAAAGCCTGTCCCAAAACTCTTTCTCTTTTGGACGCGCTGACAAAGCCGGCACAGCTCTCCCCCTGCTCCAGCAAAACCACTACAAGCCACGAGGAGGAAGGCCAGCAAACAGACCATCACACAAAAAGAAACCAGATCGACTGCCTCAGTGACCATCGGACACCTCGCAGCAACAAGGGCCTTACGAAATCTTTTAATCAAAAGACTCTAAAATCCTGCCAAGGATTCGTTGGTGAGCATTATCCCTGATCTCCTGAAACCAAAAACCTAGCTAGATAGTGGGATGTTTGGGAGGGATAAGGTTTTGTTTGGTATATTGTCATTCCCCCTCGCCTGTACCGTGTGCTCCCCAATCTGTGTTTAAGTATTAAGTGTGTTTTAGGTTTGGTACCTTTTTCTTTTAATAAAGTCAAAATTCTTTCATAAGAAACTGTTGTCTGCTGCATTTTTGTTCACAACCCCTAAATAAGTCCAAAGTCTAGGAACCAGAGGCACGTGGGAGCGATTCGAACCGCTCCCTGAGTCAGAAAGTGAAGGCTTACCACCCCCTACATCAATTACCTTGTAATTAGACATACTGGCGCTTTCCAGTTCTTAAAGGGGAGGGTCCTTCATGCTGCAGGTGATCCAAAACTCGGCTGCCCGTGTCCTAACTCGCACCAAGTCCCGTTCACCCATCACCCCTGTGCTCACAGACCTACATTGGCTCCCGGTTAAGCAGCGCCTCGATTTTAAAATTCTCATCCATGTTTTGAAATTCCTCCACGGCCTCGCCCTTCCCTATCTCTGTCATCTCCTTCAGCCCCACAACCGTCAGAGATATCTGCATTTCCTAATTCAGCCCTCTTGAGCATCCCTGATTATAATCGCTCAACCATTGTTGGGCGTGCCTTCTGTTGCCTGGGCCCTAAACTCTGGAATTCCCTGCCGAAACCTCCCTGCCTCTCTACCTCTTTTCCTCCTTTAAGACGCTCCTTAAAACATACCTCTTTAACCAAGCTTCTGGTCACCTGCCCTAATTTCTCCTTATGTGGATCGGTGTCAATGTTTTTGTCTTATACTACCCCTGCGAAGAGCCTTGGGACATTTTACTACATCAAAGACGCTATATAAATACAAGTTGTTGATGTTGTTGTTGTTGTTAAGTACAGCCAGCCTTTCTAGTACCTCCTCTTTATCAATTTTTATCTCATCCAATATCTCAACTGCCTCCTCTTTCACTATGATTTTGGCAGCATCTTCTTCCTTGGTAAAGACAGATGCAAAGTACTTATTTAGTACCTCAACCATGCCCTCTGCCTCCACAAGAATATTTCCTTTTTGTTCCCTAATCGGCCCCACCCTTTCTTTGACTACCCTTTCACTACTTATATGTTTGTAAAAAAAACTTATGGGTTCCCTTTTATGTAACCCACTAATCCCTTCTCAATCAATCACTTTGTCTTTCTTATTTCCTTTTTCAGTTCTCCCCTGTACTTTCTGTGTTCAGCTTTGTTCTCCACTGAATTATGAACCGGACATATATCACAAACTTCCTTTTTCTGTTTCATTTTAATCTCCATGGGGGGAAATTTGGTTTTGACCATTTTGGGCCACGAATATCTGCCGGGCGCAAAATTTAGCATCTGCCGCAAATTATCGCCGGTGACCGGTAAGTTCATCTCCAGCGCCCCGGAGGTGATTGCAGCGCTAAATCAAGCGCTACACTCTTCTCTTAGTGCGCTAACGTCGGGGAACGGGGCGCTACCTCAGAGTGCTACTCAAGCTCAGGCACTGTCAATTATCTGTTTCTCAGATATACTGTCACCTTCCAGTTCTTAAAGGGGAAGGTCCATCATGCTGCACAGCCTCACCCTGATCATTGCTGCGTTTGACCTGGGCCTGCAAGGAGTTGCAAATCGTCAGCAACTATTATCATGGCTGGTCAGAGGCCCATGGAGAGAGCTCGCCGTTTCAGTAAACAGGCATTGGAGGCTATGGTTGTGACTGTGGAAGGCCGACGAACAGCGCTGTTTCCAGACATGGCAGGAGGCCATTACCCCGGGAATTCACAAGGATGTAGAGGGAGGTGGTCCATTACATATCATTCAGAAGCCTGGTCCAAAGGACTCACACCCAGTGCTACAACAAGTTCAACGACCTCACTCGGGTGGTCAGGGTGAGTAGATGCTTGTACTACCTTTACATCCCACTATCTCAAACTCACTCTGTGCACAAACGGTGTAAAATGCCAAATCCCCAAAACTCACCCAACAACTATGCCCATTTACTAAATGTCACATCCACAACTCACACCTTAACACACATTAACGGCTATTCAACTATGGTAGACACATCTGCCAAACACATGGCTGCACAATCACACACAAGCTGTCCTTTTTCTTGCAGGCCAGGCTTTCTCATTTCTCTGTTGAAGGGAGCAACAACGCATGGGAGGAGGTCAGGCGGAGCTGCACCCCCTCACACAGCTGGAGGAGCGAGTTCACAGATTAATCGCGAGCCATGTCGTAGGTGGTGTGGCAGCTGGAGAGGTCAACCTACTTGGGTACTGCAACGGTATGTTCAGCATCTCTCTCTCCTCTCTCATACCACTTCCCCCTCACAACACGAGCCTATCCCACTTTCCATCAAACTAAACTATCTCCATTCCTTGCTCCCTTCCTGTCCCCTGCCCTCACGTTAAAGCCACTGTTGTGCCTTCCTAATTTCAGAGAGTGAGCCATTATCTGACCAGCCTGTCCCTCAGCCTCCCAGTGAAAGCGATGCAGGACAGGAGGAGGAACACCAAGCTGGAACCTCACTGGGAGGGTAAGGTCTCCTGTGCAGAGCTCTGTGGGCCCTCCTCCCTCTGGCCACGTTTTCCTCTCTCTCTCTCCACTTCCACTGCCTCCGACGGTGAAGCTGGAGGACGAGGCCCCACGTTCGTACAACCCCCATTAAATCTTCTAAATGTAGTAGTAATAAAGCTTACAGAAATGGGAACCTGGAAAGTCTTGCTGACGTCCAAAACTCTTTAAATTTGGATAGCGTTAAATGTTACCAGATGCCCCTCTCCCTCTCACAACCTGCGAATGCAGAATTGATTGCCAACAGGAAAGAGCATGAAACGCTCGCCTTTAAATAGCGCATCCCCAGCCGACTGCAAAACATCCCCCCCTACCAGGCGCTGAGGCAGGGGTCGAGAATCAATTTCCAGCCTGGGGCGCTACCAGGATGACATCATAATCTCTGGGCGCATTTAAATCATGGCGGTAGTGTTTAGCGCCACCGCAAACTGCCAGGTCAATTTCGGAGGTTGTGCTAAGATCACCGTACATGGGCAGTAAGATTTTAGCGCCCCATTAGCGCCCCTGGAGGTGCTAACAGGAGGCGCTAACCAACTGAACTTCCCCCCCCCCCCAATATCTTTAGTCATCCAGGGAGCTGTAGCTTTGAATTCCCTTCCTTTCCCTCTTGTTGTAATGTGTCTAGTCTTTACTCGAACTATCTCCTCTTTCAAGGCCTCCCGTTGCTCATTTACTCTTTTGCCTACCAATCTGAGATTCCAATCAACCTGGGCCAGAACCCTTTTCAACTCTTTCAAATTAGCCGTCCTCTATTTGAATGTTTTCACGTTTGATTTTTCCTTGTCCTTTTCCATAACTACTCTAAAGCTAATGATATTGTGATCACTGTTTCCCAAATGCTCACTCACTGAAACAGACTCCAATTGCCCGATTCATTCCCCAGAACTAGATCCAGCACTGCTTCATTTCTTGTTAGAAGTCGCACAACACCAGATTATAGTCCAACAGCTTTATTTGAAATCATAAGCTTTCGGAGCGCTGCTCCTTCGTCAGGTGAAGTCTTCACCTGACGAAGGAGCAGCGCTCCGAAAGCTTGTGATTTCAAATAAAGCTGTTGGACTATAACCTGGTGTTGTGCGACTTCTCACATTTGTCCACCCCGGTCCAACACTGGCATCTCCACATCATGGCTACTATCATCCTTTCTTGTTGGACTGGGAACATACTAATCAGGAAAATTTCCTGTACACATTTTAACATTTCTTCCCCAGTCTATATTCGGACAAGTGAAGTGCCCCGTTATCACTACTCGAAAGTTCTTGCAGCTTTCTGCAATTTGCCTGCAAATTTGCTCCTCTATCTCCTTTGCGCTATTTGGTAACCTATATTATACACCCAGGAGTGTAATAGCTCCTCTATTGTTCCTTCATTCTAACCAAATAGATTCTGTCTTTGATCTCTTTCAACCCTCAAGTATATCATCACTTACTAGTGATGTAACAGTATATTTGATTAATACTGCTACCCGCTCCTGTTTTCCATCTCTATCTTTCCTGAATATTTTGTAGTCAGGAACATCAAGTGTCCATTCATCGCCTTGTTTGAGCCAGGTTTCCGTTATTACCACTTTATGAACATATCATAATCCCATGTGGCTACTTGTGCCTGCAGTTCGCCAACCTTATGATGCACATGCATTGTAAACCCATTTTAGTCGGCCTTGCAATCCCAGCCCCCTGACTGAACCTTCCTATTTTTGAACTACTCTTTCTCCTAATGCTGTTTGTCTCTCTCATTCCTCTGTGCACCTTGCATCTCCTCGCTAATGTTTCATCCTGGTGCCCCTCTCCCTGCCAAATTCAGCTTTGCTAAATCTTTATAAATTCGAAAGTACTCCGAGGACTCAGAGAGGGCACGGAGGAGATTTACTCGAATGGTGCCAGGGATGAGGGACTTCAATTACGCGGAGAGACTTGGGAAGCTGGGTTTGTCCTCCTTAGCTGTGGCTCAGTTGGTAGCACACTCGCCTCTGATAGTCCTAAGGTTGTGGGTTCAAATCTCCAGGGACTTGAGCACATAAAGCTAGGCTGACACTCCAGTGCAGTGCTGAGGGAGTGCTGCATTGTCGGAGGTACCGTCTTTCAGATGAGACATTATACCGAGGCCCCATCTGCTCTCTCAGGTGGATGGAAAAGATCACACGGCACTATGTCGGAGAAGAGCAGGGGAGTTTTCCCCGGTGCCCTGGCCAATATTTATCCCTCAACCAATACAACAAAAACAGATTATCTGGTCATCATCACATTGCTGTTTGTGGGAGCTTGCTGTGCGGATTTTTGGCTGCCGTGTTTCCCACATTACAACAGTGACTCCACTTCAAAAGTGCTCCATTAACTGTAAAGCGCTTTGAGAATCGGTGGTCGTGAAAGGCGCTATATAAATGCAAGTCTTTCTTTCTTAGAGCAGAGAAGGTTAAGTGGAGATTTAATTGAGGTGTTCAAAAATTATGAGGGGTTTTGATTGAGTAGATAGGGAGAAAATGCTTCCACTGGCAGGAGGGTCGGTAACCAGAGGACACAGATTTAAAATAATTGGCAACAAAGCCAATTATGAGGAGATTTTTTTTACAGAGCGAGTTGTTGTGATCTGGAATGTGCTGCCTGAAAGGGTGGCGGAATCAAATTAAATAGTAACTTTCAAAAGGGAATGTGATAACCACTTGAAAAGGAAAATGTTGCAGGTCTATGTGGTGGGAGCAGGGGAGTGGGACTAATTGTTAACCCCTTTCAGAGAGCCGGTACAGGCAAGATGGCTGAATGGCCTCCTTCTGTGCTGTATGATTCTATGATTTAAGAATAGATTAGATAAGTGGTTGAAGGAAAGGGGTATAAAGGGATGTGGGAACACCATGCATACATGGGATTAGGACTACTGCTCATGTATAAACAACACGGACTGGTTGGGCAAAACGGCCCATTCCATGTTGTAAATTCTATGTAATTTTGACTTCAGTGCCCTCGTTTGTTTGAGTTTTGCTCCCTTTGCATTAGCACTCGGGTGTCTCAAAAATTCTTTGGATTGGAGCTTTCACAGGAATCAAATCAAACACAGGAAATAGGAAACATAGGAAACAGGAAACATAGGAATGAGTAAATAAAGGATCAGTAAACACAGGAAACATAGGAAACGGGAAGGATAAGAAACAATAACTACGGGAAACAGACGAACACAGGAACAGCAGTAGGACAGAAACCTTTCCATTTTGTTCCGCCATTCAGTTGAATCATGGATGATCTGTAACTCAACTCAATTCGCCCACTTTAGCTCCATATATCTTGATAATCTTACCGAACAAAACACTATCGATCTCAGTCTTGAAAGCTATTGCATCTCGGAAACAATTGTAATGTTGAGGCTGCCGCAAAACACGAATTAAGGCTGAATCCATGTGTGGAAAACAAGAGACTTTTTTAATACAACTGCATGGTACAAAATGGCTGAACAGAATGCTCCCAGAATTCTCTGGAAAAATCCTGAGGCCCCGCCCACTCCTGCCTTAAAGGTAAGGTGCCTTAAAGGGAAGGTGCTCGATATTTGTCCACGGACAGAAAAGTGGATAATGCCCGTTTAGGTGGCGATCCGCCACACAGCTCCCCCCAGAATCCGCTTAGGAGGTGTGGACAAGACGGTGAGGCGGTCTGATGGGCCGGCCGGAGCGGCTCTTGTAGGACGCCGGTGGACGTGGAACGGCCGGGCGTGGAGCAGCCGGGTAAACCGGCTTGAAGGCAGGTCAGCCGCGTGGAGGTGGACGAGCTACAGGGATCTGATCACCGGGCTCCGAGTGTGCTGGCTTGAGTCGGTCAACCGACACTTTTTCGGTCCTGTCGCCCACTTGCATGGTGAAAAATTTGTCCCCAGCCTGTAGCACCTTGTAGGGCCCGTCGTACGGGGGTTGAAGGGGTCCGCGGTGGGCGTCATGCCGGATGAAAACAAACCATGCCTGGTGCAGGCTTAGTGGGATGTGTGAGGTGGATTCGCCGTGTCGGGCAATGGGCACCGGGGCGAACTGCAGCGCCGGTGAGGCGAAGTCGAGGCGTTGGTGATCGGCTGACCAGGGTGTCGTGGCGGTGGGCAGGAACTCGCCGGGTACGCGCAGCGGCTGACCGTACACGAGCTCTGCTGCCGATGCGTGGGTGTCTTCTTTAACCACGGTGCGCAGGCTGAGGAGGACGCACGGAAGTCGGTCGGTCCAGGCGCCGTCCTGGAGGCTGGCTCGAAGAGATGCTTCAAGGATCTGTGGAACCGCTCACACAGTCCGTTGGCTTGGGGGTGGTATGCTGTGGTGCGGTGAATGGTCAACCCGAGATTGCGTGCGCGGCGGTCCAGAGTTCAGGGTTAAATTGCGGACCTCTGTCTGACGTCATGTCGGAGGGGACGCCGAACCATGTGACCCAGGTGCTGACGAAGGCTCTGGCGATGTCGGCGGTGGTGGTCGAGGTCAGCGGAATTGCCTCGGGCGAGCGTGTGGTGCGGTCAACGATGGTCAGCAAGTGCGTGTGGCCTTGCGGCGGCGGCAGGGGCCCGACGATGTCCACGTGGATATGGTCGAATCTCCGCGAGGGGATGGTAAACTCCTCGAGGGGTGCTTTCGTGTGTTGCTGTACCTTGGTCCGTTGGCAGGCTAGGCAGGAGTTGGCCCAAGTACACACATCCTTGCGAAGGCTGCGCCAGACAAAGCGGTTGGCTACCAATTTGATGGCTGCGCGTGCGCAGGGGTGGGAGAGGTTGTGGAGAATGTTGAATACCCGGCGGCGCCAGGACGCTGGGACGACGGGCCGAGGTTGACATAGGAATATGTCGCACTTGACCGTGACTGCGGTCGGGCCACAGGCGACGTCGGCCAGGCGTAGCCCTGGTAGGTTGGTGGGTGCGGAGAGCAGATCACGGTAGGTGATCTGCTCTGCTGCGAGTTGAGCGTAGTCGACTGCCAGGTGTGCGGCATGGATGGCGGGGTGGGAGAGGCTGTCTGCTACCACATTGTCTCGGCCGGAGACGTGTTGGATGTCCGTGGTGAACTCGGACACTGCCGCGAGCTGGCGCTGCTGCCTGGCGGACCAAGGGTCGGTTGTCTTTGCCATTGCGAATGTCAGGGGTTGTGGTCGACAAACGCAGTGAAGGGGTGGACCTCAAGCAGAAACCGGAAATGGCGGACCGCAAGGAACAGCGCGAGGAGCTCGCGGTCGAAGGTGCTGTACTTGACCTCCGGGGGGTGTAGTTGGCGGCTGAAGAAGGCAAGTGGTTGCCGGGCGCCATCGACCCACTGTTCATACACGGCACCGACCGCGTGGTTGGAGGCGTCCATGGTGAGCGCTACCCTGGCATTGGGCCGTGCGTGCGCGAGTAGGGTGGCGTTGGCGAGTGCGGTCTTGGTGGAGTCGAAGGCGGCGGACGCGTCTGCCGTCCATTCGACCTCCATCTTGCCGCTCCTGCCCCGGAGGGCTTCATACAGGGGCCTCATGAGGGACGCCACTTTGGGGATAAAGCGGTTATAGAAATTCACCATCCCGAGGAACTCCTGGAGGCCTTTGATGGTGGTGGGGCGGAGAAATTGTTGGACGGCCTGCACCTTGTGGGCAGGGGAATGGCCCCAGCATGGGTGATGTGGTGGCCGAGGAAGTCGATCTTGTCCAGTCCGAACTGGCATTTGGCTGGGCTGAGGATGAGCCCGTGGTCGCTGAGGCACCCGTACAGGATGCAAAGGTGTTCGAGCTGTTCCTGCTTGGAGGAACTGGCTACCAGGATGTCGTCCAGGTAGACGAACAGGAACTTCAGGTCCCGAAGGACCGAGTCCATGAGCCGTTGGAATGCCTGGGCCGCGTTTTAGAGGCCGAAGGGCATCCGCAGGAACTCGAACAGGCCAAAGGGGGTGATTACGGCCGTCTTGGGGACGTCCACGGGGTGGACGGGGACTTGGTGGTAGCCGCGCACCAGGTCGACCTTGGAAAAGACTGAGCGGCCGGCCAGTCTAGCCGAGAAGTCCTGAATGTGCGGCATGGGGTACCGATCAGGGGTGGTGGCGTCATTGAGGCGGCGGTAATCCCCGCAGGGGCGCCAACCCCCGCCTGGTTTGGGGGCGATGTGGAGTGGGGAGGCCCAGGGACTGTGGGAGTAGCGGATGATGCCGAGCTGTTCCATAGTGACAAACTCGGTCCGCACGATCTCCAGTTTGGTCGGGTCCAGCCTGCGGGCGTGGGCGTACACTGGGGGGCATGTGGTGGGGATGAAGTGTTCCACCCCATGTTTGGTGGCCTCCACGGAGAAGGTCGGATTGGTAAGGGTGGGAATTCGATCAGTAGTGCCGAGTAGTTATCCGTGGCCCGGGCGTGGCACTGTGACGCCATGTCGGCGGGTTGACGGGGGGCCATGGCGCCCAGGATGGGGGACATGGTGTTTATGTCCACGAGGCGGTGACAGGGGATGTCTACCAGTAGGCCGTGGGCGCACAGGAAATCTGCGCCGATGAGAGGGGAGAGCACCTTGGCAGTGATGAACTCCCATCGCTGGCGGTGACCAGCGAGGTCGAGGGTGACTGTCCGGGTGCCATATGTCCGGATTTCTGAGCCGTTAGAAGCAGCCAGCGCCGGTCCTTATTCGCCCTTTTGGATGTCGAGGGAGGAGGCCGGGATGACGCTGTGCTGAGCCCCAGTGTAGCACAGGAACCGGCGGCCGGTTTTGTCATCCGTGATGAACAGCAGGGAGCCCGTGTGGCCCACGGCCATCGCGGGGGCTGGTACGGGGGCGGACTTGAAAGAGCAGGGAGGTGTGCACCGTTGTGCCCTGGCGGCGAACCGTGTGTGGTAGTAACAGTGGCCCGGGTTAGTGGGGCGTGAAGGCCCCGTGGGCCTGGTGGTAGGCCCTTGTGGCCGTGTGGTGGCCGGTGAGGGGTGCGCACAGGCATTGGTTGCCAGGTCCGGAGTGACGTCGCGGCTGGAGTGAGCGGACAGCAGCTTGTCGGCCTCATCGGCCAGGGCTTCCAGGTTCGTGAGGCCACGATCGCTGGGCGGATGCTGAGAGGGAGCTGGCGGATGAACAGCATGCGGAAGAGGGATCCGGGTGGGCTCTCGTCAGTGAGGGAGAGCATGTGGGAGAGGAGGTCTGACGGTGAGGCATCACCGAGGCCTGGAAGTTCGAGGAGGTGGCAGTTTCGTTGATATGCCGAGGCCGTAAATTTTTTAAGGAGCGCTGTCTTGAGATGTGCATACTTGCCTTCCTCTGGTGGGTTCTGCAGCGCTGTCCAAACCTTCGAAACTGTGGCGCTACCGAGTGATGTGACGAGATAGTCGTACTTCGTCCCATCTGTGGTGATGTTTCGCAGCCGGAAGCGAGATTCAGCTTGGAGAAACCAGAATTCGGGCTGGTTTTCCCAAAACTCCGGCAGTTTCACGGAAACTGCGTTCGTGTCCACCATTGCAGTGCTCGGAATACGTTCTGAGCATCGGGGTCACCGATGTTGAGGATGCCGTGAAACATGAATTAAGGCTGAATCCATGTGTGGAAAACAAGAGACTTTTTAAATACAACTGCATGGTACAAAATGGCTGAACAGAATGCTCCCAGAATTCTCTGAAAAAATCCTGAGGCCCCGCCCACTCCTGCCTTAAAGGTAAGGTGCCTTAAAGGGAAGGTGCTCGATATTTGTCCAAGGACGGAAAAGTGGATAATGCCCGTTTAGGTGGCGATCCGCCACAGTAACACAGAAAAGATGACTGAGAAAAGCGAACAACATTTGCCCCCAGAATAGGTAACAAATGGCAGTGACTTTGACGAATTCGAATTCATGGAGGGGAGGAGTCTGGTGAGAACATCTTTGTGGTAATGGCAGATGGAAATAATAAAGGAGTTTATGAGGGGTTCAGGGGTTGAAGTAGTTCCGGTGGTGAGTGATGATGTGGATTTAGAGCTCGGCTGTCTTTGTGAGGGAGAAGATGTGCAGTCAGAAAATCAGCTCAGAGTTGAACAGTCCACCACGGTGGAATCAAGTTGGATTAGCCTGAGATAGCGGCTGAGCATCAGGAGGCTAAGGTTGAGTACAAGTTGGTTCAGCATGAGGCACTGGCTGCGGAGTGGGGTGGAGTGACTGCCGAGGGAGTGGTGATTAGGGATGGGTCAAAGCCGATGGCTCAACAGTTCGTCTTCAAAAGCGTGGATCATAACCAGCTGCAGTAAGATCATCAGTGTTATAGTGGGAAAACTGAAGCAACAGCAGAACTGTCACATTGTAATTATCATCAGTACTGTGAGAGAGGAGTCACCACCAGTAACGTTAAAGTCAGGTCACCGTCTGTAATGGTAGAGCAGGGACTCCGCCAGAAAATTGTATAATGCTTTCACCACCAGTATGGTTAGAGTAGAATCATCACCAGTAATGTTCGAGTAGAGTCATCACCAGTAATGTTAGAGTCAAATCACCACCAGTAATGTGAGAGTAGGGTCACCACCAGTAATGTTAGTGTAGGATCACCACCAGTAATGTTAGAGTAGGGTCACCATCAGTAATGTTAGAGTAAAGTCAGCACCAGTAATGTTAGAGTAGAGTCATCACCAGTAATGTTAGAGTAGAGACATCACCAGTAATGTTAGAGTAGAATCACGACCAATAATGTGAGAGTAGGGTCACCACCAATAATGTGAGAGTAGGGTCACCACCAATAATGTTAGAGTAGGATCACCACCAGTAATGTTAGAGTAGGATCACCACCAGTAATGTGAGAGTAGGGTCACCACCAGTAATGTTAGAGTAGGGTCACCACCAGTAATGTTAGAGTAGGATCACCACCAGTAATGTTAGAGTAGGGTCACCACCAGTGATGTTAGAGTAGAGTCACCACCAGTAATGTTAGAGTAGGGTCACCACCAGTAATGTTAGAGTAGACTCACCACCATTAATGTTAGAGTAGTGTCACCACCAGTAATGTTAGATTGGGTTCACCAGCAGTAATGTTAGAGTGGGTTCACCAGCAGTAATGTTAGAGTAGAGTCACCAACAGTAACGTGAAAGTCAGGTCACCATCTGTAATGGTAGAGTAGGGACTCCGCCAGAAAATTGTATAATGTTTTCACCACCAGTAATGTTAGAGTAGAGTCATCACCAGTAATGTTAGAGTAGAGTCATCACCAGTAATGTTAGAGTAGAATCAGCACCAGTAATGTGAGAGTAGGGTCACCACCAGTAATGTTAGAGTAGGGTCATCACCAGTAATGTTAGAGTAGGTTCACCACAAGTAATGTTAGAGTAGCGTCACCACAAGTAATGTTAGAGTAGGGTCACCATCAGTAATGTTAGAGCAGGGTCACCACAAGTAATGTTAGAGTCGGGTCACCACCAGTAATGTTAGAGTAGGGTCACCACCAGTAATGTTAGAGTAGGGTCACCACCAGTAATGTTAGAGTAGGGTCACCACCAGTGATGTTAGAGTAGGGTCACCACCAGTGATGTTAGAGTAGGGTCACCACCAGTAATGTTAGAGTAGTGTCACCACCACTAATGTTAGAGTAGAGTCAACACCATAAATGTTAGAGTAGAGTCACCACCACTAATGTTAGAGTAGAGTCACCTCCAGTAATGTTAGAGTAGAGTCACCACCACTAATGTTAGAGTAGACTCACCACCAGTAATGTTAGAGTAGACTCACCACCAGTAATGTTAGAGTAGACTCACCACCACTAATGTTAGAGAAGGGTCACCACCAGTAATGTTAGATTAGAGTCACCACCAGCAATGTTAGAGTAGACTCACCGCCAGTAATGTTAGTGTAGACTCACCACCAGTAATGTTAGAGTAGAGTAACCATCAGTAATGATAGAGTAGAGTCACCACCAGTAATGTTAGAGTAGGGTCACCAGCAGTAATGTTAGAGTAGGGTCACCAGCAGTAATGTTAGAGTAGGGTCATCACCAGTAATGTTAGAGTAGGGTCACCACAAGTAATGTTAGAGTAGCGTCACCACAAGTAATGTTAGAGTAGGGTCACCATCAGTAATGTTAGAGCAGGGTCACCACAAGTAATGTTAGAGTCGGGTCACCACCAGTAATGTTAGAGTAGGGTCACCACCAGTAATGTTAGAGTAGGGTCACCACCAGTAATGTTAGAGTAGGGTCACCACCAGTGATGTTAGAGTAGGGTCACCACCAGTGATGTTAGAGTAGAGTCACCACCAGTAATGTTAGAGTAGTGTCACCACCACTAATGTTAGAGTAGAGTCAACACCATAAATTTTAGAGTAGAGTCACCACCACTAATGTTAGAGTAGAGTCACCTCCAGTAATGTTAGAGTAGAGTCACCACCACTAATGTTAGAGTAGACTCACCACCAGTAATGTTAGAGTAGACTCACCACCAGTAATGTTAGAGTAGACTCACCACCACTAATGTTAGAGAAGGGTCACCACCAGTAATGTTAGATTAGAGTCACCACCAGCAATGTTAGAGTAGACTCACCGCCAGTAATGTTAGTGTAGACTCACCACCAGTAATGTTAGAGTAGAGTAACCATCAGTAATGATAGAGTAGAGTCACCACCAGTAATGTTAGAGTAGGGTCACCAGCAGTAATGTTAGAGTAGGGTCACCAGCAGTAATGTTAGAGTAGAGTTACCACCAGTAATGTTAGAGTAGGGTCACCAGCAGTAATGTTAGAGTAGGGTCACCAGCAGTAATGTTAGAGTAGGGTCACCAGCAGTAATGTTAGAGTAGGGTCACCACCAGTAATGTTAGAGGAGGGTCACCACCAGTAATGTTAGAGTATGGTCACCATCAGTAATGTTACAGTAGACTCACCACCAGTAATGTTAGAGTAGGGTCACCACCAGTAATGTTAGAGTAGGGTCACCACCAGTAATGTTAGAGTAGGATCACCACCAGTAAAGTTAGAGTCGGGTCACCACCAGTAATGTTAGAGTAGAGTCACAACCAGTAATGTTAGAGCAGGGTCACCACCAATAATATTAGGGTAGTGTCACCACCAGCAATATTAGAGCAGGGTCACCAGCAGTTGTGTTAGAGTAGGTCACCATAAGTAATGTTAGAATAGGTCAACCCCAGTAATGTTAGAGTAGATTCACGACCAGTAATGTTGGAGTAGAGTCATCACCAGTAATGTTAGAGTAGGGTCACCACCAGTAATGTTAGAGTAGAGTCACAACCAGTAATATTATAGTAGGGTCTTCACCAGTAATGCTAGAGTAGAGTCATCACCAGCAGTGTTAGAGTATGGTCACCACCAGTAATGTTAGAGTTGTGTCAGCACCAGTAATTTTAGAGTAGAGTCACCACCAGTAATGTTAGAGTGGAATCATCACCAGTAAGGTTAGATTAGTGTCATCACCAGTAAGGTTAGATTAGTGTCATCACCAGTAATGTTAGAGTAGTGTCATTACCAGTAATGTTAGAGCAGAGTCACCACCAGTAATGTTACAGTAGAGTCACGACCAGTAATGTTAGAGTAGAGTCACCACCAGTAATGTTAGAGTAGAGTCACCACCAGTAATGTTAGAGTAGAGTCACGAACAGTAATGTTAGAGTAGAGTCAACACCAGTAATGTTAGAGTAGGGTCACCAGCCGTAATGTTAGAGTAGAGTCACCAGCAGTAATGTTAGAGTAGACTCACCACCATTAATGTTAGAGTAGTGTCACCACCACTAATGTTAGAGTAGAGTCACCACCATAAATGTTAGAGTAGAGTCACCACCACAAATGTTAGAGTAGAGTCACCTCCAGTAATGTTAGAGTAGAGTCACCACCACTAATGTTAGAGTAGACTCACCACCAGTAATGTTAGAGTAGACTCACCACCAGTAATGTTAGAGTAGACTCACCACCACTAATGTTAGAGAAGGGTCACCACCAGTAATGTTAGATTAGAGTCACCACCAGTAATGTTAGAGTAGACTCACCGCCAGTAATGTTAGTGTAGAATCACCACCAGTAATGTTAGAGTAGAGTAACCATCAGTAATGATAGAGTAGAGTCACCACCAGTAATGTTAGAGTAGGGTCTCCAGCAGTAATGTTAGAGTAGAGTTACCACCAGTAATGTTAGAGTAGGGTCACCAGCAGTAATGTTAGAGTAGGGTCACCAGCAGTAATGTTAGAGTAGGGTCACCACCAGTAATGTTAGAGTAGGATCACCACCAGTAAAGTTAGAGTCGGGTCACCAACAGTAATGTTAGAGTAGGGTCACCACCAGTAATGTTAGAGTAGGGTGACCACCAGTAATGTCAGAGTCGGGTCACCAGCAGTAATGTTAGAGTTTGGTCACCACCAGTAATGTTCGAGTAGAGTCAACACCAGTAATGTTAGAGTAGAGTCACCACCAGTAATGTTAGAGTTTGGTCACCACCAGTAATGTTCGAGTAGAGTCAACACCAGTAATGTTAGAGTAGAGTCACCACCAGTAATGTTAGAGTAGGGTCACCAGCCGTAATGTTAGAGTAGAGTCACCAGCAGTAATGTTAGAGTAGACTCACCACCATTAATGTTAGAGTAGTGTCACCACCAGTAATGTTAGAGTAGACTCACCACCAGTAATGTTAGAGTAGACTCACCACCACTAATGTTAGAGAAGGGTCACAACCAGTAATGTTAGATTGGAGTCACCACCAGTAATGTTAGAGTAGACTCACCGCCAGTAATGTTAGTGTAGACTCACCACCAGTAATGTTAGAGTAGGGTCACCAACAGTAATGTTAGAGTAGAGTCACCACCAGTAATGTTAGAGTAGAGTCACCACCAGTAATGATAGAGTAGAGTCACCACCAGTAATGTTAGAATAGGGTCTCCAGCAGTAACGTTAGAGTAGAGTTACCACCAGTAATGTTAGAGTAGGGTCACCAGCAGTAATGTTAGAGTAGGGTCACCAGCAGTAATGTTAGAGTAGGGTCACCAGCAGTAATGTTAGAGTAGGGTCACCACCAGTAATGTTAGAGGAGGGTCACCACCAGTAATGTTAGAGTATGGTCACCATCAGTAATGTTAGAGTAGGATCACCACCAGTAATGTTAGAGTAGGGTTACCACCAGTGATGTTAGAGTAGGGTCACCAGCAGTAATGTTAGAGTAGGGTCACCACCAGTAATGTTAGAGTAGGGTCACCACCAGTAATGATAGAGTAGAGTCACCACCAGTAATGTTAGAATAGGGTCTCCAGCAGTAACGTTAGAGTAGAGTTACCACCAGTAATGTTAGAGTAGGGTCACCAGCAGTAATGTTAGAGTAGGGTCACCAGCAGTAATGTTAGAGTAGGGTCACCAGCAGTAATGTTAGAGTAGGGTCACCACCAGTAATGTTAGAGGAGGGTCACCACCAGTAATGTTAGAGTATGGTCACCATCAGTAATGTTAGAGTAGGATCACCACCAGTAATGTTAGAGTAGGGTTACCACCAGTGATGTTAGAGTAGGGTCACCAGCAGTAATGTTAGAGTAGGGTCACCACCAGTAATGTTAGAGTAGGGTCACCACAAGTAATGTTAGAGTAGGGTCACCACCAGTAATGTTAGAGTGGGTTCACCACCAGTAATGTTAGAGTAGAGTCACCACCAATAACATTAGGGTAGTGTCACCACCAGTAATATTAGAGCAGGGTCACCAGCAGTTTTGTTAGAGTAGGTCAACATAAGTAATGTTAGAATAGGTCAACACAAGTAATGTTAGAATAGATTCACGACCAGTAATGTTGGATTAGGTTCATCACCAGTAATGATAGAGTAGGGTCACCACCAGTAATGTTAGAGTAGAGTCAGCACCAGTAATGTTAGAGTAGGGTCATCACCAGTAATGTTAGAGTAGGGTCACCACCAGTAATGCTAGAGTCGTGTCACGAGCAGTAATGCTAGGGGAGGATCACCAACAGTAATTTTAGAGTAGAGTCACTACCAGTAATGTTAGAGTAGGGTCACCACCAGTATTGTTAGAGTAGAGTCACCACCAGTAGTGTTAGAGTAGGGTCACCAGCAGTAACCTTAGAGTAGAGTAACCACCAGTAATTTTATAGCATAGTCACCACCAGTAATGTTGGATTAGTGTGATCACCAGTAATGTTAGAGCAGAGTCACCACCAGTAATGTTAGAGTAGAGTCACGACCAGTAACGTTCGAGTAGAGTCAACACCAGTAATGTTAGAGTAGAGTCACCAGCAGTAATGTTAGAGTGGACTCACCACCAGTAATGTTAGAGTAGACTCACCACCAGTACTGTTAGAGTAGAGTCACCACCAATAATGTTAGAGTAGGGTCACCACCAGTGATGTTAGAGTAGACTCACCACCAGTAATGTTAGAGTAGACTCACCACCAGTAATGTTAGAGTAGGATCACCACCAGTAATCTGAGAGTAGGGTCACCACCAGTAATGTTAGAGTAGGGTCACCACAAGTTATGTTAGAGTAGGGTCACCACCAGTAATGTTAGAGTAGTGTCACCACCAGTAATGTTAGAGTGGGTAGACCAGCAGTAATGTTAAATTCAGGTCACCATCTTTAATGTTAGAGTAGGGTCACCACCAGTAACGTTAGAATAGAGTCATCACCAGTACTGTTAGAGTAGAATCAGCACCAGTAATGTTAGAGTAGACTCACCACCAGTAATGTTAGAGTAGGATCACCACCAGTAATGTGAGAGTAGGGTCACCACCAGTAATGTTAGAGTAGACTCACCACCAGTAATGTTAGATTAGAGTCACCACCAGTAATGTTAGAGTAGATTCACCACCAGTAATGTTAGAGTAGAGTCACCACCAGTAATGTTAGATTAGAGTCACCACCAGTAATGTTAGAGTAGATTCACCACCAGTAATGTTAGAGTAGAGTCACCACCAGTAATGTTAGATTAGGGTCACCACCAGTAATGTTAGAGTAGAGTCACCACCAATAATGTTAGAGTAGAGTCACCACCAGTAAAGTTAGAGTAGAGTCACCAACACTAATGTTAGAGTAGCCTCACCACCAGTAATGTTAGAGTAGACTCTCCACCAGTAATGTTAGAGTGGACTCACCACCACTAATGTTAGAGTAGGGTCACCACCAGTAATGTTAGATTAGAGTCACCACCAGTAATGTCAGAGTAGACTCACCGCCAGTAATGTTAGTGTAGACTCACCACCAGTAATGTTAGAGTAGACTCACCACCAGTAATGTTAGAGTAGGATCACCACCAGTAATCTGAGAGTAGGGTCACCACCAGTAATGTTAGAGTAGGGTCACCACAAGTTATGTTAGAGTAGGGTCACCACCAGTAATGTTAGAGTAGTGTCACCACCAGTAATGTTAGAGTGGGTAGACCAGCAGTAATGTTAAATTCAGGTCACCATCTTTAATGTTAGAGTAGGGTCACCACCAGTAACGTTAGAATAGAGTCATCACCAGTACTGTTAGAGTAGAATCAGCACCAGTAATGTTAGAGTAGACTCACCACCAGTAATGTTAGAGTAGGATCACCACCAGTAATGTGAGAGTAGGGTCACCACCAGTAATGTTAGAGTAGACTCACCACCAGTAATGTTAGATTAGAGTCACCACCAGTAATGTTAGAGTAGATTCACCACCAGTAATGTTAGAGTAGAGTCACCACCAGTAATGTTAGATTAGAGTCACCACCAGTAATGTTAGAGTAGATTCACCACCAGTAATGTTAGAGTAGAGTCACCACCAGTAATGTTAGATTAGGGTCACCACCAGTAATGTTAGAGTAGAGTCACCACCAATAATGTTAGAGTAGAGTCACCACCAGTAAAGTTAGAGTAGAGTCACCAACACTAATGTTAGAGTAGCCTCACCACCAGTAATGTTAGAGTAGACTCTCCACCAGTAATGTTAGAGTGGACTCACCACCACTAATGTTAGAGTAGGGTCACCACCAGTAATGTTAGATTAGAGTCACCACCAGTAATGTCAGAGTAGACTCACCGCCAGTAATGTTAGTGTAGACTCACCACCAGTAATGTTAGAGAAGGGTCACCAACAGTAATGTTAGAGTAGAGTCACCACCAGTAATGTTAGAGTAGGGTCACCAACAGTAATGTTAGAGTAGAGTCACCACCAGTACTGACAGAGTAGAGTCACCACCAGTAATGTTAGAGTAGGGTCCCCACCAGTAATGTTAGTGTAGGGTCACCAGCAGTAATGTTAGAGTAGGGTCACCACCAGTAATGTTAGGGTAGGGTCACCACCAGTAACGTTAGAGTAGGGTCACCATCAGTTCTGTTAGAGTAGGGTCACTACCAGTAATGTTAGAGTAGGGTCACCACAAGTAATGTTAGAGTAGAGTCACCACCAATAACATTAGGGTAGTGTCACCACCAGTAATATTAGAGCAGGGTCACCAGCAGTTGTGTTAGAGTAGGTCACCATAAGTAATGTTAGAATAGGTGAACACAAGTAATGTTAGAATAGATTCACGACCAGTAAAGTTGGAGTAGGTTCATCACCAGTAATGATAGAGTAGGGTCACCACCAGTAATGTTAGAGTAGAGTCAGCACCAGTAATGTTAGAGTAGGGTCACCACCAGTAATATTATAGTAGGGTCATCACCATTAATGCTAGAGTCGTGTCACCAGCAGTAATGCTAGTGGAGGATCACCACCAGTAATTTTAGAGTAGAGTCACTACCAGTAATGTTAGAGTAGGGTCACCACCAGTATTGTTAGAGTAGAGTCATCACCAGTAATTTTAGAGTATAGTCACCACCAGTAATGTTGGAGTAGTGTCATCACCAGTAATGTTAGAGTAGAGTCACGACCAGTCAGGTTCGAGTAGAGTCAACACCAGTAATGTTAGATTAGAGTCACCAGCAGTAATGTTAGAGTAGACTCACCAACAGTAATGTTAGAGTAGACTCACCACCAGTACTGTTAGAGTAGAGTCACCACCAATAATGTTAGAGTAGGGTCACCACCAGTAATGTTAGAGTAGGGTCACCACCAGTAATGTTAGAGTAGGGTCACCACAATTAATGTTAGAGTAGGGTCACCACCAGTAATGTTAGAGTAGGTTCACCACCAGTAATGTTAGAGTAGGTTCACCACCAGTAATGTTAGAGTAGAGTCACCACCAATAATGTTAGAGTAGTGTCACCACCAGTGATGTTGGAGTAGGGTCACCACAAGTAATGTTAGAGTAGGGGCACCACCAGTAATGTTAGAGTGGGTAAACCAGCAGTAATGTTAAATTCAGGTTACCATCTGTAATGTTAGAGTAGGGTCACCACCAGTAATGTTAGAGTAGAGTCACCATCAGTAATGTTAGAGTAGAGTCACCACCAGTAATGTTAGAGTAGAGTCACCACCAGTAATGTTAGAGTAGAGTCATCACCAGTAATGTTTGAGTAGAATCAGCACCAGTAATGTGAGAGTAGGGTCACCACCAGTAATGTTAGAGTAGACTCACCACCAGTAATGTTAGAGTAGGATCACCACCAGTAATGTGAGAGTAGGGTCACCACCAGTAATGTTAGATTAGAGTCACCACCAGTAATGTTAGAGTAGAGTCACCACCAGTAATGTTAGAGTAGAATCACCACCAGTAATGTTAGAGTAGAATCACCACCAGTAATGTTCGAGCAGGGTCACCACCAGTAATGATCGAGTAGAGTCACCACCAGTAATGTTAGAGTAGAGTCACCACCAGTAATGTTAGAGTAGAGTCACCACCAGTAATGTTAGAGTAGAGTCACCACCAGTAATGTTAGAGTAGAATCACCACCAGTAATGTTCGAGTAGGGTCACCACCAGTAATGTTAGAGTAGGGTCACCACCAGTGATGTTGGAGTAGGGTCACCACAAGTAATGTTAGAGTAGGGACACCACCAGTAATGTTAGAGTAGTGTCACCACCAGTAATGTTAGAGTGGGTAAACCAGCAGTAATGTTAAATTCAGGTAACCATCTGTAATGTTAGAGTAGGGTCACCACCAGTAATGTTAGAGTAGAGTCACCACCAGTAATGTTAGAGTAGAGTCACCACCAGTAATGTTAGAGTAGAGTCATCACCAGTACTGTTAGAGTAGAATCAGCACCAGTAATGTGAGAGTAGGGTCACCACAAGTAATGTTAGATTAGAGTCACCACCAGTAATGTTAGAGTAGAGTCACCACCAGTAATGTTAGAGTAGAGTCACCACCAGTAATGTTCGAGTAGGGTCACCACCAGTAATGTTCGAGTAGAGTCACCACCAGTAATGTTAGAGTTCAGTCACCACCAGTAATGTTCGAGTAGTGTCACCACCAGTAATGTTAGAGTAGAGTCACCACTAGTAATGTTAGAGTATGCTCACCACCAGTAATGTTAGAGTAGGATCACCACCAGTAATGTGAGAGTAGAGTCACCACCATAAATGTTAGAGTAGAGTCACCACCAATAATGTTAGAGTAGAATCACCAACACTAATGTTAGAGTAGACTCACCACCAGTAATGTTAGAGTAGACTCTCCACCAGTAATGTTAGAGTGGACTCACCACCACTAATGTTAGAGTAGGGTCACCACCAGTAATGTTAGATTAGAGTCACCACCAGTAATGTTAGAGTAGACTCACCGCCAGTAATGTTAGTGTAGACTCACCACCAGTAATGTTAGAGAAGGGTCACCAACAGTAATGTTAGAGTAGAGTCACCACCAGTAATGTTAGAGTAGGGTCACCAACAGTAATGTTAGAGTAGGGTCACCACCAGTACTGATAGAGTAGAGTCACCACCAGTAATGTTAGAGAACTGTTACATCTAGTTTGGGTACCACTAGTACCGGGGAACTGTGGCATCTAGTGTGGGGTACAACTAGTATAGGAGAACTGTTACATCTAGTGTATGTTACCACTAGTACCGAAGAACTGCTACATCTAGTGTAGGGTATCACTAGTATCGGAGAACTGTTACATCTATTGCAGGCTATCACTAGTACCGGACAACAGTTTCATCTAGCGAAGGGACCACTGGTACCAGGGAACTGTCACTCCTATTTTAGGGAATCGCCAGTACTGGAGAAATGTTACATCTAATGTAGGCTACCACAAGTACCAGAGAACTGTTACATCTAATGTCGGGTACCACTAGTACCAGAGAACTGTTACATCTAGTGTAGGATACCACTAGTACCAGAGAACTGCTACATCTAGTGTAGGATACCACTAGTATCGGATAACTGTTACATCTACGTAGGGCATCACTAGTATCGGAGAACTGCTACATCTAGTGTAGGGCAGCACTAGTACCGGAGAACAGTTACATTTAGTGTAGGGCACCACTAGTACCGGAGAACTGTTACATTTAGTGTAGGGCACCACTAGTACCGGAGAACTGTTACATTTAGTGTAGGGTACCACAAGTACCGGAGAACTGTTAGATCTAGTGCAGGGTACCTCTATTACCTGAGAACTAATACATCTAGTGTAGGATACCACTACAAACGCAGAACTTTTGCATCTAGTGTAGGGGACCACGAGGACCAGAGAACTGTTACATCTAATGTAGGATAGCACTAGTACCGGAGAACTGTGACATCTAGTGTAGGGGACCACTAGTACCAGAGAACTATTACATCTAGTGTAGGGTACCATAGTACCTGTGAAATGTAACATCTAGTGTAGTCTACCACTAGTACCATGGAACTGCTACATCTAGTGTAGGATACCTCAACTCCGGAGAACTGTTACATCCAGTGTAGATTACCACTAGTACCGGAGAAATGCTACATCTAGTGTATGGCACCAGTAGTACTGGAGAAATGTTACATCTAGTTTAGCGTACCACTAGTACCGGAGAACTGCTACATCTAGTGTATGGCATCACTAGTACTGGAGAAATGTTACATCTAGTGTACGGTACCAATAGAACCTGAGTACTGTGACATCTAGTGTAGGGTACCAATAGCACAGGAGAATAGTTACATCTACTGGAGGGGCCACTAGTACTGGTGAACTGCTACATCTAGTGTGGGGTACCACTAGTACCAGAGAACTGCTACATCTAGTGTAGGGTATCACTAGTACCAAAGAACTGTTACATCTAGTGTAGGCTACCACAAGTACCAGAGAACTGCTACATCTAGTGTAGGATACCACTAGTATCGGATAACTGTTATATCTAGTGTAGGGTACCACTAGTACCGGAGAACTGGTACATCTAGTGTAGGGTACCACTAGTACCTGAGAACAGTTACATCTACTGTAGGGTACCACTAGTACCTGAGAACTGTTACATCTAGTGTAGGGTACCACTAGTACCAGAGAACAATTACATCTACTGTAGGGTACCACTAGTACCTGAGAACTGTTACATCTAGTGTAGGGTTCTACTAGTACTAGAGAACAGTTACATCTACTTTAGGGTACCACTAGTACCAGAGAACAGTTACATTTAGTATAGCGTACCACTAGTACCTGAGAACTGTTACATCTAGTGTAGGTTACCACTAGTACCTGAGAACTGTTATATCTAGTGTAGGGCTCCACTAGTACCGGAGAACTGTTACATCTACTGTAGGGTACAACTAGTACTAGAGAACAGTTACATTTAGTGTAGCGTACCACTAGTACCTGAGAACTGTTACATCTGGTGTAGTGCACCGCTACTACCAGAGAACTTTTGCATCTAGTGTAGGGAACCACTACTACCAGAGAACTTTTGCATCTAGTGTAGGGCACCACTTTTACCAGAGAACTGTTACCTGAAAACTGTTACATCTAGTGTAGGGTACCACAAGTACCGGAGAACTGTTAGATCTAGTGCAGGGTAACTCTATTTCCTAAGAACGAATACATCTAGTGTAGGGTACCACTACAACCGGAGAACTGTTGCATCTAGTGTAGGGCACCACTATTACCAGAGAACTGTTACATCAAGTGTAGGATACCACTAGCACCGGAGAACTGTTATATCTAGTGTAGGTTAACACTAGTACCGGAGAACTGCTACATCCAGTGTATGGCTTCACTAGTACTGGAGAAATGTTACTTCTAGTGTATGGTACCACTAGAACCTGAGTACTGTTACATCTAGCGTAGGGTACCAATAGTACAGGAGAATAGTTACATCTACTGGAGGGGCCACTAGTACTGGTGAACTGCTATATCTAGTGTAGGGTACCACTAGTACCAAAGAACTGTTACATCTAGTGTAGGCTACCACAAGTACCAGAGAACTGCTACATCTAGTGTAGGATACCACTAGTACCAGAGAACTGCTACATCTAGTGTAGGATACCACTAGTATCGGATAACTCTTATATCTAGTGTAGTGTACCACTAGTACCGGAGAACTGCTACATTTAGTGTAGGGCACCACCAGTACCGGAGAACTGTTACGTATAGTGTAGGGCACCACTAGTATCGGAGAACTGCTACATTTAGTGTAGGGCACCACCAGTACCGGAGAACTGTTACATATAGTGTAGGGCACCACTAGTACCGGAGAACTGTTACATATAGTGTAGGGCACCACTAGTACCGGAGAACTGTTACATCTACTGTAGGGTACCACTAAAACCAGAGAACAGTTACATTTAGTGTAGCGTACCAATCGTACAAGAGAACTTTTGCATCTAGTGTAGGGAACCACTACTACCAGAGAACTTTTGCATCTAGTGTAGGGCACCACTATTACCAGAGAACTGTTACCTGAAAACGGTTACATCTAGTGTAGTGTACCACAAGTACCGGACAACTGTTAGATCTAGTACAGGGCACCACTATTACCAGAGAACTGTTACATCAAGTGTAGGATACCACTAGCACCGGAGAACTGTTACTTCTAGTGTACGGTACCACTAGAACCTGAGTACTGTTACATCTAGTGTAGGGTACCAATAGTACAGGAGAGTAGTTACATCTACTGGAGGGGCCACTAGTACTGGTGAACTGCTATATCTAGTGTAGGGTACCACTAGTACCAAAGAACTGTTACATCTAGTGTAGGCTACCACAAGTACCAGAGAACTGCTACATCTAATGTGGGGTACCACTAGTACCGGAGAACTGCTACATCTAGTGTAGTGTACCACTAGTACCGGAGAACTGCTACATCTAGTGTAGGGTACCACTAGTACCGGAGAATAGTTACATCTAGTGTAGGGCTCCACTAGTACCAGAGAATTGTTACATCGAGAGTAAGGGACCACTGTTACTAGAGAACTGCTACATCTAGTATAGGGGACCACTAGTATCGGAGAACTGTTACATCTAGTGTTGGATATCACTCGTACCGGAGAACTATGACATCTGGTGTAGGGCACCACTTGAACCGGAGTACTGTTACATCTAGTGTAGCGTACCAATAGTACCTGTGAAATGTGGGATACAACTAGTACCTGAAAACTGATACATCTAGTGTAGGGCAAGTCTAGTACCTGAGAACTGTTACATCTAGTTTGGGTACCACTAGTACCGGGGAACTGTGGCATCTAGTGTGGGGTACAACTAGTATAGGAGAACTGTTACATCTAGTGTATGTTACCACTAGTACCGAAGAACTGCTACATCTAGTGTAGGGTATCACTAGTACCGGAGAACTGTTACATCTATTGTAGGCTATCACTAGTACCGGACAATAGTTTCATCTAGCGAAGGGTCCACTGGTACCAGGGAACTGTCACTCCTATTTTAGGGAATCGCCAGTACTGGAGAAATGTTACGTCTAGTGTAGGCTACCACAAGTACCAGATAACTGTTACATCTAATGTCGGGTACCACTAGTACCAGAGAACTGCTACATCTAGTGTAGGATACCACTAGTACCAGAGAACTGCTACATCTAGTGTAGGATACCACTAGTACCAGAGAACTGCTACATCTAGTGTAGGATACCACTACTATCGGATAACTGTTATATATAGTGTAGGGCACCACTAGTATCGGAGAACTGCTACATTTAGTGTAGGGCACCACTAGTACCGGAGAACTGTTACATATAGTGTAGGGCACCAGTAGTACCGGAGAACTGTTACATATAGTGTAGGGCACCAATAGTACCGGAGAACTGGTACATCTAGTGTAGGGCAGCACTAGTACCGGAGAACTGTTACATTTAGTGTAGGGCACCACTAGTACCAGAGAACTGTTACATTTAGTGTGGGCACCACTAGTACCGGAGAACTGTTACATTTAGTGTAGGGCACCACTAGTACCGGAGAACTGTTAGATCTAGTACAGGGTACCTCTATTACCTGAGAACTAATACATCTAGTGTAGGGTACCATAGTACCTGTGAAATGTAACATCTAGTGAAGTCTACCACTAGTACCATGGAACTGCTACATCTAGTGTAGGATACCTCAACCCCGGAGAAATGTTACATCCAGTGTAGGTTACCACTAGTACCGGAGAAATGCTACATCTAGTGTATGGCACCAGTAGTACTGGAGAAATGTTACATCTAGTTTAGCGTACCACTAGTACCGGAGAACTGCTACATCTAGTGTATGGCATCACTGGTACTGGAGAAATGTTACATCTAGTGTACGGTACCAATAGAACCTGAGTACTGTGACATCTAGTGTAGGGTACCAATAGCACAGGAGAATAGTTACATCTACTGGAGGGGCCACTGGTACTGGTGAACTGCTACATCTAGTGTGGGGTACCACTAGTACCAGAGAACTGCTACATCTAGTGTAGGGTATCACTAGTACCAAAGAACTGTTACATCTAGTGTAGGCTACCACAAGTACCAGAGAACTGCTACATCTAGTGTAGGATACCACTAGTATCGGATAACTGTTATATCTAGTGTAGGGTACCACTAGTACCTGAGAACAGTTACATCTACTGTAGGGTACCACTAGTACCTGAGAACTGTTACATCTAGTGTAGGGTACCACTAGTACCAGAGAACTGGTACATATAGTGTAGGGTACCACTAGTACCAGAGAACAGTTACATCTACTGTAGGGTACCACTAGTACCTGAGAACTGTTACATCTAGTGTAGGCTACCACAAGTACCAGAGAACTGCTACATCTAGTGTAGGATACCACTAGTATCGGATAACTGTTATATCTAGTGTAGGGTACCACTAGTACCGGAGAACTGTTACATCTAGTGTAGGGTTCCACGAGTACCAGAGAACTGTGACATCTAATGTAGGGTACCACTAGTGCCGGAGAGCTGCAACATCTAGTGCAGTGTACCACCAGTACCCGAGAACCGGTACATCTAGTGTAGCGCACCAATAGTACTGGAGAACTATTAAATCTAGTGTGGGTACCACAAGTGCAAGAGAACTGTTACAGCTAGTGTAGGGCACCACTAGTACCGGAGAACTGTTATATCTAGTGTAGGGTACCAATAGTACCGGAGAACAGCTACATCTAGTGTAGAGTACCAATAGTACCGGAGAATTGTTACATCGAGAGTAAGGGACCACTGTTACTAGAGAACTGCTACATCTAGTATAGGGGACCACTAGTATCGGAGAACTGTTACATCTAGTGTTGGATATCACTCGCACCGGAGAACTATGACATGTGGTGTAGGGCACCACTTGAACCGGAGTACTGTTACATCTAGTGTAGCGTACCACTAGTACCTGTGAAATGTGGGATACAACTAGTACCTGAAAACTGATACATCTAGTGTAGGGCAAGTCTAGTACCTGAGAACTGTTACATCTAGTTTGGGTACCACTAGTACCGGGGAACTGTGGCATCTAGTGTGGGGTACAACTAGTATAGGAGAACTGTTACATCTAGTGTATGTTACCACTAGTACCGAAGAACTGCTACATCTAGTGTAGGGTATCACTAGTATCGGAGAACTGTTACATCTATTGCAGGCTATCACTAGTACCGGACAACAGTTTCATCTAGCGAAGGGACCACTGGTACCAGGGAACTGTCACTCCTATTTTAGGGAATCGCCAGTACTGGAGAAATGTTACATCTAATGTAGGCTACCACAAGTACCAGAGAACTGTTACATCTAATGTCGGGTACCACTAGTACCAGAGAACTGTTACATCTAGTGTAGGATACCACTAGTACCAGAGAACTGCTACATCTAGTGTAGGATACCACTAGTATCGGATAACTGTTATATCTAGTGTAGGGTACCACTAGTACCTGAGAACAGTTACATCTACTGTAGGGTACCACTAGTACCTGAGAACTGTTACATCTAGTGTAGGGTACCACTAGTACCAGAGAACTGGTACATATAGTGTAGGGTACCACTAGTACCAGAGAACAGTTACATCTACTGTAGTGTACCACTAGTACCTGAGAACTGTTACATCTAGTGTAGGCTACCACAAGTACCAGAGAACTGCTACATCTAGTGTAGGATACCACTAGTATCGGATAACTGTTATATCTAGTGTAGGGTACCACTAGTACCTGAGAACAGTTACATCTACTGTAGGGTACCACTAGTACCTGAGAACTGTTACATCTAGTGTAGCGTACCACTAGTACCTGAGAACTTTTGCATCTAGTGTAGGGCACCACTACTACCAGAGAACTTTTGCATCTAGTGTAGGGCACCACTATTACCAGAGAACTGTTACCTGAAAACTGTTACATCTAGTGTAGGGTACCACAAGTACCGGAGAACTGTTAGATCTAATGCAGGGTACCTCTATTTCCTAAGAACTAATACATCTAGTGTAGGGTACCACTACAACCGGAGAACTGTTGCATCTAGTGTAGGGCACCACTATTACCAGAGAACTGTTACATCAAGTGTAGGATACCACTAGTATCGGAGAACTGCTACATTTAGTGTAGGGCACCACTAGTACCGGAGAACTGTTACATATAGTGTAGGGTACCACTAGTAGCCGAGAACTGTTACATATAGTGTAGGGCACCAATAGTACCGGAGAACTGGTACATCTAGTGTAGGTCAGCACTAGTACCGGAGAACTGTAACATTAGTGTAGGGCACCACTAAACCAGAGAACAGTTACATTTAGTGTAGGGCACCACTAGTACCGGAGAACTGTTACATTTAGTGTAGGGCACCACTAGTACCGGAGAACTGTTAGATCTAGTACAGGGTACCTCTATTACCTGAGAACTAATACATCTAGTGTAGGGTACCACTACAACTGGAGAACTGTTACATTTAGTGTAGGGCACCACTATTGCCAGAGAACTGTTACATCAAGTGTAGTGCACCACGATTACCAGAGAACTGTTACATCTAGTGTAGGGCACCACTATTACCTGAGAACTGTTACATCAAGTGTAGGGTTCCACGAGTACCAGAGAACTGTTACATCTAATGTAGGGTACCACTAGTACCGTAGATCTGCAGCATCTAGTGTAGGGTACCACTAGTACCAGAGAACTGCAACAACTAGTGCAGTGTACCACCAGTACCGGAGAACCGATACATCTAGTGTAGCGCACCACTAGTACTGGAGAACTGCTAAATCTAGTGTGGGTACCACAAGTGCAAGAGAACAGTTACAGCTAGTGTAGGGTACCACTAGTACCAGAGAACTGTTATATCTAGTGTAGGCTACCACTAGTACCAGAGGACTGCTACATCTTGTGTAGGGTACCACTAGTACTAGAGAACTGTTACAGCTAGTGTAGGGTACCACTAGTAACAGAGAACTGTTATATCTAGTGTAGGCTACCACTAGTACCAGAGAACAGCTACATCTTGTGTTGGGTACCACTAGTACTAGAGAACTGTTACAGCTAGTGTAGGGTACCACTAGTACCGGAGAACAGCTACATCTAGTGTAGAGTACCAATAGTACCGGAGAATTGTTACATCGAGTGTAGGGGACCACTGGTACTAGGGAACTGCTACATCTAGTGTAGGGGACCACTGGTACTAGAGAACTGCTACATCTAGTGTAGGGGACCACTGGTACTAGAGAACTGTTACATCTAGTGTTGGATATCACTCGTACCGGAGAAAAATGACATCTGGTGTAGGGCACCACTTGAACCGGAGTATTGTTACATCCAGCGTAGCGTACCACTAGTACCTGTGGAATGTGGGATACAACTAGTACCTGAAAACTGATACATCTAGTGTAGGGCAAGTCTAGTACCTGAGAACTGTTACATCTAGTTTGGGTACCACTAGTACCGGGGAACTGTGGCATCTAGCGTAGGGTACAACTAGTACAGGAGAACTGTTACATCTAGTGTAGGTTACCACTAGTATTGGAGAACTGTTACATCTTGTGTAGGGTACCACTAGTACCGAAGAACTGCTACATCTAGTGTAGAGTACCACTAGTACCGGAGAACTGTTACATCTAGTGTTGGGTATCACTAGTATCGGAGAACTGCTACATCTAGTGTAGGGTACCACTACTATCGGAGAAATGTTACATCATGTGTTGGGTACCACTAGATCCGGAGAACTGTTACATCTAGTGTAGTGTACCACCAGTATCGGAGAACAGTGACATCTAGTGTAGGGTATCACTGTACCGGAGAACTGTTACATCTATTGCAGGCTATCACTAGTACCGGACAACTGTTTCATCTAGTGAAGGGTCCACTGGTACCAGGGAATTGTCACTCCTAGTGTAGGGAATCACCAGTACTGGAGAAAAGTTGCATCTAGTGTAGGGTACCACTAGTACCAGAGAACTATTACACCTAGTGTAGGGTACCTCTAGTACCGGAGAACTGTTAACACTAGTGTAGGGTACCACTAGTAATGGAGAACTGTCACATCTAGTGTTGGGTACAACTAGTAGCGGAGAACCGTTACATCTAGTGTAGGGTACCACAAGTACCGGAGAACTGTTACATCTAGTGTAGGGTACTACTAGTACCAGAGAACAGTTACATCTACTGTAGGGTACCACTAGCACCAGAGAACAGTTACATTTAGTATAGCTTACCACTAGTACCTGAGAACTGTTACATCTAGTGTAGGGTACCACTAGTACCTGAGAACTGTTATATCTAGTGTAGGGCACCACTAGTACCGGAGAACAGTTACATCTACTGTAGGGTACCACTAGTACCAGAGAACAGTTACATTTAGTGTAGCGTACCACTAGTACCTGAGAACTTTTGCATCTAGTGTAGGGCACCATTACTACCAGAGAACTTTTGCATCTAGTGTAGGGTACCACTATTACCAGAGAACTGTTACCTGAAAACTGTTACATCTAGTGTAGGGTACCACAAGTACCGGAGAACTGTTAGATCTAGTGCAGGGTACCTCTATTTCCTAAGAACTAATACATTTAGTGTAGGGTACCACTACAACCGGAGAACTGTTGCATCTAGTGTAGGGCACCACTATTACCAGAGAACTGTTACATCAAGTGTAGGATACCACTAGCACCGGAGAACTGTTACATCTAGTGTAGGCTACCACAAGTACCAGAGAACTGCTACATCTAATGTGGGGTACCACTAGTAGCAGAGAACTGTTATATCTAGTGTAGTGTACCACTAGTACCGGAGAACTGTTACATCTAGTGTAAGTTACCACTAGTACCGGAGAACTGCAACATCTAGTGTAGGGTACCACTAGTACCGGAGAACAGCTACATCTACTGTAGGGCTCCACTAGTTCCGGAGAACTGTTACATTTAGTGTAGGGTAACACTAGTACCGGAGAACTGTTAGATCTAGTGCCTCTACTACCTGAGAACTAATACATCTAGTGTAGGGTACCACTACAACTGGAGAACTGTTACATTTAGTGTAGGGCACCACTATTGCCAGAGAACTGTTACATCAAGTGTAGGGCACCACGATTACCAGAGAACTGTTATATCTAGTGTAGGGCACCACTATTACCTGAGAACTGTTACATCAAGTGTAGGGTTCCATGAGTACCAGAGAACTGTTACATCTAATGTAGGGTACCACTAGTACCGGAGAACCGATACATCTAGTGTAGCACACCACTAGTACTGGAGAACTGTTAAATCTAGTGTGGGTACCACAAGTGCAAGAGAACTGTTACAGCTAGTGTAGGGTACCACTAGTACCAGAGAACTGTTATATCTAGTGTAGGCTACCACTAGTACCAGAGAACTGCTACATCTTGTGTAGGGTACCACTAGTACTAGAGAACTGTTACAGCTAGTGTAGGGTACCACTAGTAACAGAGAACTGTTATATCTAGTGTAGGCTACCACTCGTACCAGAGAACTGCTACATCTTGTGTTGGGTACCACTAGTACTAGAGAACTGTTACAGCTAGTGTAGGGTACCACTAGTACCGGAGAACAGCTACATCTAGTGTAGAGTACCAATAGTACCGGAGAATTGTTACATCGAGTGTAGGGGACCACTGGTACTAGGGAACTGCTACATCTAGTGTAGGGGACCACTGGTACTAGAGAACTGCTACATCTAGTGTAGGGGACCACTGGTACTAGAGAACTGTTACATCTAGTATTGGATATCACTCGTACCGGAGAAAAATGACATCTGGTGTAGGGCACCACTTGAACCGGAGTATTGTTACATCTAGCGTAGCGTACCACTAGTACCTGTGGAATGTGGGATACAACTAGTACCTGAAATTGATACATCTAGTGTAGGGCAAGTCTAGTACCTGAGAACTGTTACATCTAGTTTGGGTACCACTAGTACCGGGGAACTGTGGCATCTAGGGTAGGGTACAACTAGTACAGGAGAACTGTTACATCTAGTGTAGGTTACCACTAGTATCGGAGAACTGTTACATCTTGTGTAGGGTACCACTAGTACCGAAGAACTGCTACATCAAGTGTAGAGTACCACTAGTACCGGAGAACTGTTACATCTAGTGTTGGGTATCACTAGTATCGGAGAACTGCTACATCTAGTGTAGGGTACCACTACTATCGGAGAAATGTTACATCATGTGTTGGGTACCACTAGATCCGGAGAACTGTTACATCTAGTGTAGTGTACCACCAGTATCGGAGAACAGTGACATCTAGTGTAGGGTATCACTGTACCGGAGAACTGTTACATCTATTGCAGGCTATCACTAGTACCGGACAACTGTTTCATCTAGTGAAGGGTCCACTGGTACCAGGGAATTGTCACTCCTAGTGTAGGGAATCACCAGTACTGGAGAAAAGTTGCATCTAGTGTAGGGTACCACTAGTACCAGAGAACTATTACACCTAGTGTAGGGTACCTCTAGTACCGGAGAACTGTTAACACTAGTGTAGGGTACCACTAGTAATGGAGAACTGTCACATCTAGTGTTGGGTACAACTAGTAGCGGAGAACCGTTACATCTAGTGTAGGGTACCACAAGTACCGGAGAACTGTTACATCTAGTGTAGGGTACTACTAGTACCAGAGAACAGTTACATCTACTGTAGGGTACCACTAGCACCAGAGAACAGTTACATTTAGTATAGCTTACCACTAGTACCTGAGAACTGTTACATCTAGTGTAGGGTACCACTAGTACCTGAGAACTGTTATATCTAGTGTAGGGCACCACTAGTACCGGAGAACAGTTACATCTACTGTAGGGTACCACTAGTACCAGAGAACAGTTACATTTAGTGTAGCGTACCACTAGTACCTGAGAACTTTTGCATCTAGTGTAGGGCACCACTACTACCAGAGAACTTTTGCATCTAGTGTAGGGCACCAATATTACCAGAGAACAGTTACCTGAAAACTGTTACATCTAGTGTAGGGTACCACAAGTACCAGAGAACTGTTAGATCTAGTGCAGGGTACCTCTATTTCCTAAGAACTAATACATCTAGTGTAGGGTACCACTACAACCGGAGAACTGTTGCATCTAGTGTAGGGCACCACTATTACCAGAGAACTGTTACATCAAGTGTAGGATACGACTAGCACCGGAGAACTGTTACATCTAGTGTAGGCTACCACAAGTACCAGAGAACTGCTACATCTAATGTGGGGTACCACTAGTACCAGAGAACAGTTATATCTAGTGTAGTGTACCACTAGTACCGGAGAACTGTTACATCTAGTGTAAGTTACCACTAGTACCGGAGAACTGCAACATCTAGTGTAGGGTACCACTAGTACCGGAGAACAGTTACATCTACTGTAGGGCTCCACTAGTACCGGAGAACTGTTACATTTAGTGTAGGGTAACACTAGTACCGGAGAACTGTTAGACCTAGTGCCTCTATTACCTGAGAACTAATACATCTAGTGTAGGGTACAACTACAACTGGAGAACTGTTACATTTAGTGTAGGGCACCACTATTGCCAGAGAACTGTTACATCAAGTGTAGGGCACCACGATTACCAGAGAACTGTTACATCTAGTGCAGGGCACCACTATTACCTGAGAACTGTTACATCTAGTGTAGGGTTCCACGAGTACCAGAGAACTGTTACATCTAATGTAGGGTACCACTAGTACCGTAGATCTGCAGCATCTATTGTAATGTATCACTAGTACCAGAGAACTGCAACATCTAGTGCAGTGTACCACCAGTACCGGAGAACCGATACATCTAGTGTAGCGCACCACTAGTACTGGAGAACTGTTAAATCTAGTGTGGGTACCACAAGTGCAAGAGAACTGTTACAGATAGTGTAGGGTACCACTAGTACCAGAGAACTGTTATATCTAGTGTAGGCTACCACTCGTACCAGAGAACTGCTACATCTTGTGTTGGGTACCACTAGTACTAGAGAACTGTTACAGCTAGTGTAGGGTACCACTAGTACCGGAGAACAGCTACATCTAGTGTAGAGTACCAATAGTACCGGAGAATTGTTACATCGAGTGTAGGGGACCACTGGTACTAGGGAACTGCTACATCTAGTGTAGGGGACCACTGGTACTAGAGAACTGCTACATCTAGTGTAGGGGACCACTGGTACTAGAGAACTGTTACATCTAGTGTTGGATATCACTCGTACCGGAGAAAAATGACATCTGGTGTAGGGCACCACTTGAACCGGAGTATTGTTACATCTAGCGTAGCGTACCACTAGTACCTGTGGAATGTGGGATACAACTAGTACCTGAAAACTGATACATCTAGTGTAGGGCAAGTCTAGTACCTGAGAACTGTTACATCTAGTTTGGGTACCACTAGTACCGGGGAACTGTGGCATCTAGGGTAGGGTACAACTAGTACAGGAGAACTGTTACATCTAGTGTAGGTTACCACTAGTATCGGAGAACTGTTACATCTTCTGTAGGGTACCACTAGTACCGAAGAACTGCTACATCTAGTGTAGAGTACCACTAGTACCGGAGAACTGTTACATCTAGTGTAGGGTATCACTAGTATCGGAGAACTGCTACATCTAGGGTAGGGTATCACTAGTATCGGAGAAATGTTACATCATGTGTTGGGTACCACTAGATCCGGAGAACTGTTACATCTAGTGTAGTGTACCACCAGTATCGGAGAACAGTGACATCTAGTGTAGGGTATCACTGTACCGGAGATCTGTTACATCTATTGCAGGCTATCACTAGTACCGGACAACTGTTTCTTCTAGTGAAGGGTCCACTGGTACCAGGGAATTGTCACTCCTAGTGTAGGGAATCACCAGTACTGGAGAAAAGTTGCATCTAGTGTAGGGTACCACTAGTACCAGAGAACTATTACATCTAGTGTAGGGTACCTCTAGTAACGGAGAACTGTTAACACTAGTGTAGGGTACCACTAGTAATGGAGAACTGTCACATCTAGTGTTGGGTACAACTAGTAGCGGAGAACCGTTACATCTAGTGTAGGGTACCACAAGTACCGGAGAACTGTTACATCTAGTGTGGGTACCACTTGTATCGGAGAACGTTTACATCAAGTGTACGGTACAACAAGTACCGGAGAACTGTGACATTATGTGCAGGTTACCACAAGAACCGGAGAAATGTTACATCTAGTGTAGGGTACCACGAGTACCGGAAAACTGCTACATCTAATGCAGAGTACCACTAGTACCGGAGAACTGATACATCTAGTGTAGGGGACCACTGGTACCGGAGAAATGTTACATCTAGTGTACGGTACCAATAGTACGAGGGAACTGATACTTCTAGTGTAGGATACTTCTAGTACCGGGCACCTGTGACATCTAGTGTAGGGTACCACTAGTACCTGTGAAATGTTACATCTAGTGTAGGGTACCACTAGTAACTGTAACATTTAGGGTAGGGTACCACTAGTACGAGGGAACTGATACTTCTAGTTTAGGATACTACTAGTACCGGGGAGTGTGACATCTAGTTTAGGGTACCACTATTATCTGTGAAATGTTACCTCTAGTGTAGGGCACCACTAGTAACGGAGAAATGTTACATCTAATGTAGGGCACCACTGGTACCAGAGTACTATTACATATGGTGTAGGGTACCTTTGGTACTTGAGAACTGTCACATCTAGTGTACGGTACCACTAGAACCTGAGAACTGTTACATCTAGTAGTAGGGTACCAATAGTACAGGAGAATAGTTACATCTACTGTAGGGACCACTAATACTGGTGAACTGTTACATCTAGTGTAGGCGACTACTAGAATCAGAGAACTGTTACATCTAATGTAGTGTACCACTAGTACCAGAGAACTGTTACATCTAGTGTAGGATATCACTAGTACCGGAGAACTGTGACATCTAGTGTAGAGTACCACTAGTACTGGTGAACTGTTCCATCTATTGCAGGGTACCACTAGTACCGGGGAAACGTGACATCTAGTGGAGGGTAGCACTAGTACCGGAGAACTGTTACATCTAGTTTAGGGTACCACTAGAACCAGAGAACTATCACATCGAGTGTAGGGTACCACTAGTACCTGTGAAATGTTACATTTAGTGCAGGATACCACTAGTACCTGAAAAATGTTACATCTAGTGTAGGGTACCTCTAGTACCTGAGAACTGTTATATCTAGTGTGGGTACCTCTAGTAACGGAGAACTGTTACATCTAGTGTAGGGCACCACAAGTACCAGAGAACTGTTACATCTAGTGCAGTGTACCACGTGGACCGGATAACTGTTATATCTGGTGTAGGATACCACTAGTACCGGGGAACTGCTACATTTAGTGTAAGGCACCACTAGTACCAGAGAACAGGTACATCTTGTGTAGCGCACCACTAATACTGGAGACTTTTACATCTAGTTTAGGGTACCATTGTAACTGTGAAATGTTACATCTAGTGTAGGGTACCACAAATACAGGAGAACTGTTAAATCTAGTGTAGGGTACCTCAAGTACGTTAGAACTGTTACATCTAGCGTGGGTACCACAAGTGCAGGAGAACTGTTAAATCTAATGTAGGGTACCACTAGTATTGGAGAACTGTTACTTCTAGTGTAGGGTACCACTAGAACCAGATAACTGTTACATCTAGTGTAGGCTACAACTAGTACCGGAGAACAGCTACAACTGGTGTAGAGTACCACACGTACCGGAGAATTGTTACATCTAGTGTACGGGACCACTGGTACCTGTGAACTGTTACATCTATTGCAGGGTATGACGAGTACCGGAGAACTGTTACATCTAGTGAACGGACCACTGGTACCAGGGAATTGACACTTCTAGTGTAGGGAATCACCAGTACTGGAGAAATGTTACATCTACTGTAGGGTACCATTAGTAACAGAGAACTGTTACATCTATTGTAGGGTACCAATAGTGTAGGAGAATAGTTACATCTCCTGTAGGGGACCACTAGTAATTGTGAAATGTTACTTCTAGTGTAGGGGACTACTGTTACCGGAGAACTGTTAAATCTAGTGCAGTGTATCACTAGATCCGGAGAACTGTCACTTCTAATGTAGGGTACCACTAGTACTGGAGAACTGTTACATCTAGTGTAGGGTACCACAAGTACCGGAGAACTGTTACATGTAGTGTGGGTAACACTAGTGTCGGAGAACTTTTACATCTATTGCAGGTTACCACTAGTACCGGAGAACTGATACATCTAGTGTAGGGGACAACTAGTACCAGGGAACTGATACTTCTAGTGTAGGGTACTACTAGTACCGGGGACCTGTGACATCTAGTGTCGGGTAGCACTAGTACCGGAGAACTGTTACAGCTAGTGTCGTGTACCACTAGCACCAGATAACTGTTACATCTAGTGCAGGGTACCAGTAGTACCGGAGAACTGTCACATCTAGTCTAGGGTACCACTGGTATCCGAGAACTTTAAGTGTAGGATACCACTAGTACAAGAGAACTGTTACATCTGGTGTAGGGTACCTCCAGTACCTGAGAAATGTTACACCTAGAGCAGGGTACATCTAGTACCTGAGAACTGTTACATGTAGTGTGGGTACCACTAGAATCGGAGAACTTTTACATCTAGTGTAGGTTACCACAAGTACTGGAGAACTCTAACATCTAGTGTAGGTTACCACAAGAACCGGAGAAATGTTACATTTAGTGTAGGTTACCACAAGAACCGGAGAACTGTTATATCTAGTGTAGGGTACCACTAGTACCGGAGAACTGTTACATCTAGTGTCGTGTACCACTAGCACCAGAGAACTGTTACATCTAGTGCAGGGTACCACTACTACCTGTGAAATGTTACATCTAGTGTAGTGTACCACTAGTACCTGTGAAATGTTACATCTAGTGTAGGGTACCACTAGTACCAGAGAACTGTTACATCTAGTGTACGGTACCACTAGTACCGGAGAACTGTTACATCTAGTATAGGGTACCACTAGTACCAGAGAACTGTTACATCTAGTGTAGGATACCACTAGTACCGGAGAATTGTTACATCTGGTGCAGGGTACCTCTCGTACTAGAGAACTGTTACATGTAGTGTCGATACCACAAGTACCGGAGAACTGTTACATTTGGTGTCGGGTACCTCTAGTGCCTGAGAACTGTCACATCTAGTGTAGGGTACCAATAGTACAGGACAATAGCTATATCTACTGTAGGGACCACTAGTACTGGTGAACTGTTACATCTAATGTAGGCAACTACTAGAATCAGAGAACTGTTAAACCTAATGTAGGATACCACTAGTACCAGAGAACTGTTACCTCTAGTGTCAGATATCAATAGTACCGGAGAACTGTGACATCTAGAGTAGGGTACCTCTAGTACCGGAGAACTGCTACTTCTAGTGTAGAGTACCACTAGTACCGGAGAACTGTTCCATCTATAGCAGGGTACCATTTGTACCGGAGAACTGATACATCTACTGTAGGGTACCACTAGTACCTGAAAACTGTTACATCTAGTGTAGGGTACCTCTAGTACCTGAGATCTGTTATATCTAGTGTGGGTACCTCTAGTACCTGAGAAATGTTACATCTAGTATTGGGCACCACAAGTACCACATAACTGTTACATGTATTGTAGGGCACCACTAGAAACGGAGAACTGTTACATTTAGTGTCGCGCACCACTAGTACTGGAGAGCTGTTACATCTAGTGTAGGGCACCACTAGAACAGTAGAACTATTACATCTAGTGCAGCGTACCACTAGTACCTGTGAAATGTTACATCTAGTGTGGGTAACACCAGTATAGGAGAACTGTTACATCTAGTGTGGGTACCACTAGTACCGTAGAACTCTTACATCTAGTGTAGTGTACCTTTACTACCTGAGAACTGTTACATCTAGTGTAGGGTACCAATAGTACAGGAGAAGAGTTACATCTAGTGTAGGGTACCAATAGTACAGGAGAATAGTTACATCTACTGTAGGGGCCACTAGTACCGGAGAACTGTGATATCAAGTGTAGGGTACCACTCGTACCGGAGAATTGTTATATCTAGTGTAGGATACCACTCGTACCGGAGAACTGTTACATCTAGTGTAGGGTACCACTAGTAGCAGAGAACTGTTACATCTAGTGTAGGGTACCAATAGTACCAGAGAACTGTTACATCTAGTGTAGGGTACCAATAGTACCAGAGAACTGTTACATCTAATGTAGGGTACCACTAGTACCAGAGAACTGTTACATCTAGTGTAGGATACCACTAGTACCGAAGAATTGTTACATCTATTGCAGGGTAGCACTAGTACCGGAGAATTGTTACATCTAGTGCAGGGGACCACTTGTACCTGTGAAATGTTACATCTAGTGTACGTTACCAATAGAACCGGAGAACTGTTGCATCTAGTGTAGGGTACCAATAGTACAGGAAAATAATTACATATACTGCCGGAAACACTAGTACTGGTGAACTGTTACATCTAGTGCAGGGTACCACAAGTACCGGGAACTGTTACATCTAGTGTAGGATGTTACCAGAACCAGCGAACTGCCACATCTAATGTAGGGTACCACTATTACCAGAGAACTGCAACATCTAGTGTAGTTTGCCACTATTACCAGAGAACTGCAACATCTAGTGTATGGCATCACTAGTACTGGAGAAATGTTACATCTAGTTTAGCGTACCACTAGTACCTGAGAAATATTACATCTAGTGTAGTATATCACTAGCACCAGAGAACTGTTACACCTAGTGTAGGGTACCACTAGTACCGGAGAACTATTGCATCTAGCGCAAGGCACCACTAGTACCGGAGAACTGTTACATCTAGTGTAAGGTACCACTTGTACCGGAGAACAGTTTCACCTAGTGTAGGGTACCACTAGTACCGGAGAACTGTTAAATCTTGTGTTGGGGACCACTAGTACAAAAGAACAGTGACATTCTATTGTAGCGTGCCACAAGTACCGGAGGAATGTTGCATCTATTGTCCGGTACCACTAGTACCAGAGAACTGTTACATCTAGTGTAGGGAACCACTAGTACTGGAGAACTGTTACATCAAGTGTAGGTACCACTAGTACTGGGGAGCAGTTACATCGAGTCTAGGGTACCACTAGTACCGGAGAACTGTGACATCTAGTGTAGGGTACCACTAGTAGCGGAGAACTGTGACATCTAGTGTAGGGTACCACGAGTACCGGATAACTGCAACATCTATAATAGGGTATCACTAGAACTGGAGAACTGCAGCATCTATTGTAGGGTACCACTAGTGCTGGACGAGCATGACCACATCTAGTTTACATTTAATGGCCGGGCTAATATTGGAAGAGCCCTACCACCGCTAGTTTAAGTGTTAGCTAGCACTAGTACATTTGAAGCAGGTTCACCTCTAGTGTAATTAAAGGCTATGTATAGTAGCAGAGGACCATGATAGCCGCTTGTGCAACGAGAAGAACCACGAGTCGTACAGGAGCACGATTAACTCTAGTATAAGTGTAGGGATATCACTCATACATAAGAGTATGGTCACCTCTAGTTTAAGTGTCGAGCACCACTAGTACCGTTGGAGCACGGCCACATTTATTGTAAGTGTATGGTAAAAGTGTACCGAAGGAGCACGGCCACCTGTGTTGTAATTGTAAGCTACCAAAGGTACTCGAGGTGGACGATCGCCTCCATTGTAAGTACAGTGCACCAATAACACCGGAGCAGCAGTGCCAAATCTAGGGCAAGTGTAGAGCACCAATAATACCGGAGGAGCAGTGTCCACTCTAGTGTAAGTGTAGTTCACCAATAATACCGGAGGAGCAGTGTCCACTCTAGTGTAGGTGTAGTTCACCAATAATACCGGAGGAGCAGTGTCCAATCTAGTGTGAGTGTAGTGCACCAATAATACTGGAGGAGCAGTGTTCACTCTAGTGTAAGTGTAGTTCACCAATAATACTGGAGGAGCAGTGTCCACTCTAGTGTAGGTGTAGTTCACCAATAATACCGGAGGAGCAGTGTCCACTCTAGTGTGAGTGTAGTGCACCAATAATACTGGAGGAGCAGTGTCCACTCTAGTGTGAGTGTAGTGCACCAATAATACTGGAGGAGCAGTGTCCACTCTAGTGTAGGTGTAGTTCACCAATAATACTGGAGGAGCAGTGTTCACTCTAGTGTAGGTGTAGTTCACCAATAATACCTGAGGAGCAGTGTCCACTCTAGTGTAAGTGTAGTTCACCAATAATACTGGAGGAGCAGTGTCCACTCTAGTGTAAGTGTAGTGCACCAATAATACTGGAGGAGCAGTGTCCACTCTAGTGTAGGTGTAGTTCACCAATAATACCGGAGGAGCAGTGTCCACTCTAGTGAAAGTGTAGATCACCAATAATACCGGAGGAGCAGTGTCCACTCTAGTGTAAGTGGAATGCACAAATAATAAATGGAGGAGCAGTGTCCATTCTAGTGCAAGTGGAATGCACAAATAATAAATGGAGGAGCAGTGTCCACTCTAGTGTAAGTGTAGATCACCAATAATATTGGAGGAGCAGTGTCCACTCTAGTGTAAGTGTAGATCACCAATAATACTGGAGGAGCAGTGTCTACTCTAGTGAAAGTGTAGTGCACCAATGATTGGCCCAAAAATTCGTGAGGAAGCCTTTGTGCGAGGGTAAGGCCTCCCCGCGATCTCTCACTGCGCGTTGGCTTTTTCAGTTCCAGCTCGCACGAACCTGATGTTCTGGACAGCTGCTGTGCTGGGCTTGCGTATCCCACCGGCGTAGTTAATTCGTGCGAGCTGCGGGATCACGTGACTCAGTTAGAGCCAATGGCAGCACACCATCTTCCATTCATAACTTTCACATAAGTGCTGTGAAAGTTATGAATACTATAGCCCCCCAAAAGAACCGCTAAAGCTCAATTAATTTTTTAAAAAAAACCATCACATTAATAAAATAAGTATAGTTAAATAAATTAACCATTTTAAATAAAAAATTAATTTTTTTTAAAAATGTAAAATCTTTTAAAACGTTATAAAAATAAACTTACCTGTCTTTAAAGTCTCTAAAAAAGATATACCTGTTAAAAAAAATTCAAAATAATACTTAATTCACTACTTACCTTGTTAAAAGTGGGTCTTACTTCTTTTTTTATGTGTAGAATCTGCCGTACTTACCTGCGCGTTGAAACCACTAAGTGCACAGCGTGCACGCAGCCTGTAGCGCGCACACGGTTCACCTAGGACCCGCCCCCTTTTCCATTCACCAAGTGCCGGTTTTCAGCGCATGCGCAGTGCATGCAGAAAACCGGCAATTGGAGACAGAATATGCGAGAGTACGCAGTGCATAATCTCGCGTAGCGGCACTAATTTTTGGGCCAATACCGGAGGAGCAGTGTCCACTCTAGTGTAAGTGTAGTGCAACAGTAATACCGGAGGAGCAGTGTCCACTCTAGTGTTAGTGTAGTGCAACAGTAATACCGGAGGAGCAGTGTCCACTCCAGTGCAAGTGTAATGCACCAATAATACTGGAGGAGCAGTGTCCACTCTAGTGTAAGTGTAGTACACCAATAATACCTGAGGAGCAGTTTCCACTCTAGTGTAAGTGTAGTTCACCAATAAAACCGGAGGAGCAGTGTCCACTCTAGTGTAAGTGTAGTACACCAATAATACCTGAGGAGCAGTGTCCACTCTAGTGTAAGTGTAGTGCACCAATAATACTGGAGGAGCAGTGTCCACTCTAGTGTTAGTGTAGTGCAACAGTAATACCGGAGGAGCAGTGTCCACTCCAGTGCAAGTGTAATGCACCAATAATACTGGAGGAGCAGTGTCCACTCTAGTGTAAGTGTAGTGCACCAATAATACCGGAGGAGCAGTGTCCAATCTAGTATAAGTGTAATGCACCAATAATACTGGAGGAGCAGTGTCCACTCTAGTGTAAGTGTAGTTCACCAATAATACCGGAGGAGCAGTGTCCACTCTAGTGTAAGTGTAATGCACCAATAATACTGGAGGAGCAGTGTCCAATCTAGTATAAGTGTAATGCACCAATAATACCGGAGGAGCAGTGTCCACTCTAGTGTAAGTGAAATGCACCAATAATACCGGAGGAGCAGTGTCCACTCTATTGTAAGTGTAGTTCACCAATAATACTGTAGGAGCAGTGTCCACTCTAGTGTAAGTGTAGTTCACCAATTATACTGGAGCAGCAGTGTCCACTCTAGTGTAAGTGTAGTTCACCAATAATACTGTAGAAGCAGTGTCCACTCTAGTGTAAGTGTCGTGCACAATTATACCGGCACTGAAACCACCAGTGTAATTTTTGTTATTCATTCCTGGGATGTGGGCGTCGCTGTCAAGGCCAGCATTTATTGGCAATCCTCAATTGCCCTTGCGACAACTGAATGGCTTGCTCGGCCATTTCAGAGGGCAGTTAACAGTCAACTACGTTGCTGTGGGTCTGGAGACACATGTAGGCCACACCAGGCAAAGTATTCGTGAACCAGATGGGTTTTTATGACAACGGTAACCTACTGATGTTAGCTTTTTATTCCAGATTTATTAAACTGAATTCATATTCCCCAGCTGCCATGGGGTGCTTTGAACTCAAGTCTCCGAGTCATTGTATGACACCGCTAGTACTGGTGGAGCACAGTCACCGCTATTGTAAGTTTAGGGGTATCCCTAGTACTGGTGGAACATGGTCCCCTCTAGTATAAGTTTAGGGGTACCACTAGTATCAGTGAAGCACAGTCACCGCTTTTGTAAGTGTAGGGGTACCACTAGTACTGGTGGAGCACAGTCACCTCTAGTGTAAGTGTAGGGGTATCGATAGTACTGGTGGAGCATGGTCACCTCTAGTGTAAGTGTAGGTGTACCACTAGTACTGGTGAAACATGGTCATCTCTAGTGTAAGTGTAGGTGTACCATTAGTATCGGTGGAGCACGGTCACCTCTAGTGTAAGTGTAGGGGTATCGATAGTACTGGTGGAGCATGGTCACCTCTAGTGTAAGTGTAGGTGTACCACTAGTACTGGTGAAACATGGTCATCTCTAGTGTAAGTGTAGGTGTACCATTAGTATCGGTGGAGCACGGTCACCTCTAGTGTAAGTGTAGGGGTATCGCTAGTACTGGTGGAGCACGGTCACCTCGAGTGTAAGTGTAGGGGTACCAGTAGTACTGGTGGAGCACAGACAACGCTAGTGTAAGTGTAGAGGTATCGCTAGTACAGGTGGAGCACGGTCACCGCTTTTGTAAGTGTAGGGGTACCGCTAGTACTAGTGTAGTGTAAGTGGTGCTGCACCACTGGTACCGGAGGAGCACTGTCACATCTAGTGTAAACTTAGGGGTAAAATAGAACTTGAGGAAGATGTGTGTAGGGAAGCACTAGTACTGGTGAAGCACGGTAAAATATAGAGTAAGTGTAGGGACCCACAAGTACTGGAGGAGCAGGGTCACATATAGTGTAAAAAATTGAGAATAGGCACAACATGAGGTTACAGTAAAACAGCTTGATTTGAAATCACAAGCTTTCAGAGCGCTGCTCCTTCGTCAGGTGACGAATGGAGGAAAACGGTGAAATATAGTGTAAGTGTAGGGAACCACTAGTACTGGAGGAGCATGGTCACTTATAGAGTAAGTGTAGGGAACCACTAGTACATGAAGAGCATAGTCACATATAGTGTAAGGGTAGGGCACCACGAGTACTGGAGGAGATGGTCACATATAGTGCAAGTGTGGGGTACCACTAGTACTGGAGGAGCACGGTCACATATAGTGTAAGTGTAGGGAACCACCAGTACTGGAGGAGCACGATCGCATATAGTGTAAGTGTAGGGAACCACTAGTACTGGAGCAGCATGGTCACATATAGTGTAAGTGTAGGGAACCACTAGTACTGTAGGAGCATGGTCACATATAGTGTCAGTGTATGGAAACACTAGTACTGGAAGAGCACGGTCACATATAGAGTAAGTGTGGGGAACCATTTGTACAGGAGGAGCTGATCACATATAGTGTAAGTGTAGGGAACCACTAGTACTGAAAGAGCACGGTCTCATATAGAGTAAGTGTGGGGAACCATTAGTACTGGAGAAGCATTGTCACATATAGTGTAAGTGTAGGGAACCGCTATTACTGGAGGACATGGTCACATATAAAGTAAGTGTAGCGAACCGCTATTACTGGAGGACATGGTCACATATAGAGTAAGTGTAGGGAACCGCTAGTACTGGAGGAGAAAGATCACATGTAGAGTCATTATAGGGAACCAATAGTACTGGAGGAGCACGGTCACATATAGAGTAAGTGTAGGGAACCGCTAGTACTGGAGGAGAAAGATCACATGTAGAGTCATTATAGGGAACCAATAGTACTGGAGGAGCATGGTCACATATAGTGCAAGTGTAGGGATTCACTAATACTGGAGGAGTATGGTCACATACAGTATAAGTGTAGGGATCCACTAGTACTGGAGGAGCAGGGTCACATATAGTGTAAGTGTGGGGAACAACTAGTACTAGAGGAGCTGGTCACATATCGTGTAAGTGTGGGGAACCATTAGTACAGGAGGAGCTGGTCAGAAATAGATTAAGTGTAGGGAACCACTAGTACTGGAGGAGAAGGTCACATATAGTGTAAGTGTGGGGAACAACTAGTACTAGAGGAGCTGGTCACATATCGTGTAAGTGTAGGGAACCTTTAGTACAGGAGGAGCTGTTCAGATATAGTTTAAGTGTAGGGAACCACTAGTACTGGAGGAACATGGTCACATTAAAGTAAGTGTAGTGAAACACTACTACTAGAGGAGCTGGTCTCATATAGAGTAAGTGTAGGGAACCATTAGTACTGGAGGAGCAGGTTCACATATAGTGTAAGTGTAGGGAACCATAAGTACTGGAGGAGCAGGTTCACATATAGAGTAAGTATGGGGAATCACTGGTACTGGAGGAGAACGGCCAAATATAGTGTAAGCGTGGGGAATCACTCGTACTGGGGGAGCACGGTCATATATAGTGTAAGTGTAGGGAACCACTAGTACTGGAGTAGCACGGTCACATATAGTGTAAGTGTAGGGAACCAATAGTACTGTAGGACATGGTCACATATATTGTAAGTGTAGGGAACCATTAGTACTGGAGGAGCACGGTCACATATAGTGTACAAAAATGACAAGTCGCACAACACCAGGTTATAGTCCAACAGATTTATTTAATTTTACAAGCTTTCGGAACAGTTCGCTCCTTCGTCAGGTAAGTTAGCAGTGAGAGAATCTCCCAGAATTCACAATTTAAACACAGACAAAATATATTCAAATCTTTCCTACATTTTTGTCCACCCCAGTCCAACGCCGGCATCTCCACATCATGACATATAGTGTAAGTATAGGGAAACACTAGTACTGGAGGAACAAGGTCACATATAGAGTAAGTGCAGGGAAGCACTAGTACTGGAGGAGCATTGTCACATATACAGGAGGAGTAGGGAACCACTAGTACCGGATGAGCATGGTCACATATAGTGTCAGTGTAGGGAACCACTAGTACTGGAGGAGCATGCTCACATATAGAGTAAGTGTAGGGAACCACTAGTACTGGAGGAGCATGATCTCATATAGTGTCAGTGTAGGGAACCACTAGTACTGGAGGAGCATGCTCACATATAGAGTAAGTGTAGGGAACCACTAGTACTGGAGGAGCATGCTCACATATAGAGTAAGTGTATGGAATTACTAGTAATGGAGGAGCATGATCTCATATATTGAGTAGTGTAAGTAACCACTAGTACTGGAGGCACATGGTCACATATAGTGTGAATGTAGGGAACCACTAGTACTGGTGGAGCACGGTCACATATAGAGTAAGTGTAGGGAACTACTAGTACTGGAGGAGGACGGTCACATATAGAGTAAGTGTAGGGAACCACGAGTACTAGAGGAGCATGGTCATATATAGAGTAAGTGTAGGGAACCACTAGTACTGGAAGAACATGGTCACATATAGAGTAAGTGTAGGGAACCACTAGTACTAGAGGAGCATGGTCATATATAGAGTAAGTGTGGGGAACCACTAGTACTGGAGGAGCATGCTCACATATAGTGTAAGTGTAGGGAACCACTAGTACTGGAAGAGCAGGGTCACACATTGTGTAAGTGTATGGAACAACTAGTACTAGAGGAGCTGGTCACATATAGTGTAAGTGTAGGGTAACATTAGTACTGGAGGAGCATGGCCACATATAGAGTAAGTGTAGGGAACCACTAGTACTGGAGGAGCACGGTCACATATAGAGTAAGTGTAGGGAACCACTAGTACTGGAGGAGCATGGTCATATATCGTGTAAGTGTACGGAACCACTAGTACAGGAGGAGCATGCTCACATGTACTGTAAGAGTAGGGAACCAATAGTACTGGAAGAGCAGGGTCACACATTGTGTAAGTGTAGGGAGCAACTAGTACTAGAGTAGCTGGTCATATATAGTTTAATGTAGGGAACCACGAGTACTGCAAGAGCACGGTCACATATAGAGTAAGTGCAGGGAACGACTAATACTGGAGGAGCATTATCACATATAGTGAAAGTGTAGGGAACCACTAGTACTGGAGGAGCATTATCACATATAATGTAAGTGTAGGTTCCCACTAGTACTGGAGGAGCATTATCACATATAATGTAAGTGTAGGTTCCCACTAGTACTGGAGGAGCATTATCACATATAGTGAAAGTGTAGGGAACCATTAGTACTAGAGAAGCATTGTCACAAATCGAGTAAGTGTAGGGAACCACTAGTACTGGAGGAGCAAGGTCACATATAGTGTGAGTTTAGGGGAATCACTTGTACTGGAAGAGCATGATCACATATAGTGTAAGTGTAGGGAACCAATAGTACAGTTCAGCTGGTCACATATAAGAATATAAGAACATAAGAAATAGGAGTAGGAGTAGACCAATCGGCCACTCGAGCCTGCTCCGCCATTCAATGAGATCATGGCTGATCTGATCCAACCCCAACTCTAAAGAACACAAGAAGTAGGAGCAGGACCAGGCCACTCGGTCCCTGGGCCCGCTCTGCCACCCACAGGGCTTGACCGATCCGAACTCAAACTCATGTCCAATTTCCAGCCCGCTCCCCGTAACCCCTGATTCCCTTTACTTCTAGGAAACGGTCTATTTCTGTTTTAAATTTATTTAATGAAGTAGCTTCCACAGCTTCCTGGGGTAGCATATTCCACAGACCCACTACCCTCTGAGTGAAAAAGTTTCTCCTCATCTCAGTTTTGAAAGAGAAGCCCCTTATTCTAAGATTATGTCCCCTAATTCTAGTTTCACCCATCATTGGGAACATCCTCACCGCGTCCACCCGATCAAGCCCCTTCACAATCTTATATGTTTCAATAAGATCGCCTCTCATTCTTCTGAACTCCAATGAGTAGAGTCCCAATCTACTCAACCTCTCCTCGTATGTCCACCCCCTCATCCCCGGAATTAACCGAGTGAACCTTCTTTGTACTGCTTCGAGAGCAAGTATGTCTTTTCTTAAGTATGGACACCAAAACTGTATGCAGTACTCCAGGTGCGATCTCACCAATACCCTATACAACTGCAGCAATACCTCCCTGTTTTTATATTCTATCCCCCTAGCAATAAAAGCCAACATTCCATTGGCTTTCTTGATCACCTGCTGCACCTGCATACTAACTTTCTGATTTTCTTGCACCAAGACCCCCAGATCCCTTTGTACTGCAGTACTTTCCAGTTTCTCGCCATTAAGATAATAACTTGCTCTCTGATTTTTCCTGCCAAAGTGCATAACCTCACATTTTCCAATATTGTATTGCATCTGCCAAATCTCTGCCCACTCACCCAGCCTGTCTATATCCCCTTGTAGGTTTTTTATGTCCTCCTCACTCTCTACTTTCCCTCTCATCTTTGTATCATCTGCAAACTTTGATATGTTACACTCGGTCCCCTCCTCCAAATCGTTAATATAGATTGTAAAGAGTTGGGGACCCAGCACCGACCCCTGCGGAGCACCACTGGCTACTGGTTGCCAGTCCGAGAATGAACCATTTATCCCAACTCTCTGCTTCCTGTTAGATAATCAATCCTCCACCCATGCCAGAATATTACACCCAATCCAGTGATTTTTTATCTTGAGTAATAATCTTTTATGTGGCACCTTGTCGAATGCCTTCTGGAAGTCTAAATACACTACATCCACTGGTTCCCCTTTATCCACCCTGTACGTTATGTCCTCAAAGAACTCGAGCAAATTTGTCAGACATGACTTCCCATTCATAAAGCCATGCTGACTTTGTCCTATTAAATTATATTTATCTAAATGTTCCGTTACTGTCTCCTTAATAATAGACTCCAAAATTTTACCCACCACAGATGTTAGGCTAACTGGTCTATAATTTCCAGCCTTCTGCCTACAACCCTTTTTAAATAAGGGTGTTACATTAGCAGTTTTCCAATCTGCCGGGACCTTTGCTGAGTTTTAGGGAGTTTTGGAAAATTATTACCAAAGCATCCACAATTCCTACTGCCACTTCCCTCAAGACCCTAGGATGTAAGCCATCAGGTCCAGGGGATTTATCCGCCTTGAGTCCCATTATTTTACTGAGTACCAATTCCTTAGTGATTTTAATCGTATTTAGCTCCTCCCCCACTAGAGCCCCCTGTTTGTCCAGTGTTGGGATATTCTTAGTGTCCTCTACCGTAAAGACTGAAACAAAATATTTGTTCAGCATTTTTGCCATCTCCATGTTTCCCACCATTAATTTCCCGGTCTCATCCTCTAAGGGACCTACGTTTGCCTTAACCACCCTTTTTCTTTTTATATAACTATAGAAACTCTTGCTATCTGTTTTTATATTTTTCGCTAATTTATTTTCATAGTCTATTTTCCCTTTTTAATCAATCCTTTAGTTACTTTTTGTTGTCTTTTGAAGACTTCCCAATCTTCTATCCTCCCACTAACTTTGGCTACCTTATATGTCCTTGTTATTAGTTGGATACTTTCTTTAATTTCTTTACTTAGCCATGGATGGCTGTCATTTCTTTTACAGCCTTTTTTCCTCAGTGGAATATATTTATTTTGAAAGTTGTAAAATAACTCCTTGAATGAACACCACTGCTCATGTACCGTCTTACCCTTTAATCTATTTTCCCAGTCCACTTTAATCAATTCTGCTCTCATGCCATCATAGTCTCCTTTTTTCAAGCTCAGTATGCTTGTTTGAGAACCAACCTTCTCACCCTCTAATTTGATATGGAATTCAACCATGTTTTGGTCACTCATTCCAAGGGGATCCTTAACTAGGACATTATTAATTAATCCAGACTCATTACACAGTACCAGGTCCAAGGTTGCTTGCCCCCTTGTAGGATCAGTAACATACTGCTCAAGAAATCCATCCCTAAGACACTCAATAAACTCTTCCTCAAGGCTGCCCTGCCCAATTTTATTTGTCCAGTTAATATGATAGTTAAAATCCCCCATAATTATAGCTGTTCCCTTATTACATGCCCCAACTATTTCCTGATTAATACTTCTTCCAACAGAGTTGCAACTATTAGGAGTCCTATATACTACGCCCACCAGTGTTTTTTTCCCCTTATTATTCCTTATCTCTACCCAAACTGTTTCATTATCCTGATCTTTTGACCCAATATCATTTCTCTGTATTACAGTGATTCCTTCCTTTATTAACATAGCCACCCCCCCCCCCCCTCCCCTTCCTTCCTGCCTGTCCTTCCTGATTGTTAAATACCCTGGCATATTTAATTCCCAGACGTTGTCAACCTGCAGCCATGTTTCTGTAATGGCCACAAGATCATACCCATACATAGTTATTTGTGCCGTTAACTCGTCAATTTTGTTACGAATGCTACGTGCATTCAGATAAAGAACATTCAAATGTGTTTTGCGACACTTACTTCCTGCTTTTTCCTTATTTAACACTTTACCTTTTACTCCATACCTTCTGTCCGTTCCTGACATGCTTTCCTCTGTCTCCCTGCTCAGGTTCCCAACCCCCTGCCACATTAGTTTAAATCCTCCCCAACAGCACTAGCAAACACTCCACTAGGACAGCTGTCCCGGCCCTGCCCAGGTGCAGACCGTCCGGTTTGTACTGGTCCCACCTCCCCCAGAACCGGTTCCAATGTCCCAGGAATTTGAATCCCTCCCCCTTGCACCATTCCTCTAGACACGTATTCATTTGAAATATCCTCCTATTTCTACTCTGACTAGCACGTGGCACTGGTAGCAATCCTGAGATTACTACCTTTGAGGTCCTACTTTTTTAATTTACCTCCTAACTCCCTATATTCTGCTTTTAGGACCTCATCCCCTTTTTTACCTATATCGTTGGTGCCTATGTGCACCACGACAGCTGGCTGTTCGCCCTCCCCCTCCAAAATGTTCTGTAGCCGCTCCGAGACGTCCTTGACCCTTGCACCAGGGAGGCAACACACCATCCTGCAGTCTCGGTTGCGGCCGCAGAAACGCCTATCTATTCCCCTTACAATTGAGTCCCCTATCACTATAGCTCTTCCACTCTTTTTCCTCCCAGCCTGTGCAGCAGAGCCGCCCATGGTGCCAGGAAGTTGGCTGCTGCTGCCTTCCCCTAAGTCATCCCCCCCAACAGTATCCAAAGCGGTATATCTGTTTGAGAGGGGGATGGTCACAGGGGACCCATGCACTACCTGCCTGCACCTCCTACTCTGCCTGGTGGTCATCCATTCCCTTCCTGCCTGTACACACTTCACCTGCGGTGTGACCAACTCACTAAACGTGCTATCCACGAGGTTCTCAGCATCGCGAATGCTCCAATATGCATCCAGCCGCAGCTCCAGCGCCGCAATGCGGGCTGTCAGTAGCTGCAGCTGGATACACTTCCCGCACACATGGTCGTCAGGGACACTGGAAGGGTCCCTGATTTCCCACATAGAGCAGAGGAGCACAACACGGGGCTGGGCTGTCCTGCCATGAATTACCCTTTAATTAATTGAACTTTAATTAAATCAAATCAATACCACCAATTTCACTCAATTAAATGAATTACTCAAGGGCCCTTGGTTACTAGCACTAGAAATTATAATCACAAAATTAAGATCTTCGAAACTTTATAAACTATGAACCTTAACTATCAAACTATAAAGTAGTATAAATACTAACCGGCCGTACTCACCCAATCAGTCGCTCCCTCCTCCCCACGTCACGTTTTGAATCGTAACGTGGCTCTGGAAGTCCGCCGCCGTTCTGAGATTGGTAAACCTCTGCAAACTAAAGCCCGCATATACTGTAAGTGTAGGGGAAACACTACTACTGGAGGAGATGGTCACATGTAGAGTAACTGTAGGGAACCACTATTACAGGAGGAGCAATGTCACATATAATGTAAGTGTAGGGAACCACTAGTACTGGAGAAGCATGGTCAAATATAGAGTACGTGTAGGGAATCACTAGTACTGGAGGAGCTGGTCACATATAGTGTAAGTGTAGGGAACCATTAGTACTGGAGGACATGGTAACATATAGTGTCAGTGTAGGGAACCACTAGTACTGGAGGAGCATTGTCACATATAGTGTAAGTGTAGGGAACCAACAGTACTGGAATAGCAGGATCACATGTAGCGTAAGTGTAGGGAACCACAAGTAATGGAGGAGCATGGACACATATAGTGTAAGTGTAGGGAACCACTAGTACTGGAGGAGCACGGTCACATATAGAGTGAGTGTAGGGAACCACCAGTACTGGAGGAGCACGGTCACATATAGAGTAAGTGTAGGGAATCACTAGTACTGGAGGAGCACGGTCACATATAGAGTAAGTGTAGGGAACCACTAGTACTGGAGGAGGAGGATCACATAGAGAGTAAGTTTAGGGAAACACTAGTACTGGAGGAGCACGGTCACATATAGAGTAATTGTAGGGAACCACTTGTAATGGAGGAGCTGGTCACATATAGTGTAAGTGTAGGGAACCATTAGTGCAGGAGGAGCTGGTCAGATATAGTGTAAGTGTAGGGAACCAATAGTACTAGAGTAACATGTTCACATGTAGAGTAAGTGTAGGGAAACACTACTACTAGAGGAGCTTGTCTCATATAGTGTAAGTGTAGGGAACCACTAGTACTGTAGGAGCATGCTCACATATAGAATAAGTGTAGGGAACCACTAGTACTGGAGGGGCATGCTCACATACAGTGTAAGTGTAGGGAAACCCTAGTACTGGAAGAGCAAGGTCACTTATCCTGTAAGTGTGGGGAACCACTAGTACTGGAAGAGCTGTTCACATATTGAGTAAGTGTAGGGATCCACGAGTACTGGGGGGGCATGATCACATTTCGTGTAAAAGTTGGGAACCACTAGTACTTTTGGAGCATGGTCACATATAGTGTAAGTTTAGGTAAACACTAGTACTGGATTAGCACGGTCACATATAGTGTCAGTGTGGGGAACCACTAGTACTGGATTAGCACGGTCACATATAGAGTAAGTGTAGGGAACCATTAGTAGTAGAGGAGCATTGTCACATATCGAGTAAGTGTAGGGAACCACTAGCAGTGGAGGAGCATGATCTCATATAGTGTAAGTGTAGTGAACCACTAGCAGTGGAGGAGCATGTTCTCACATAGTGAAAGCGTAGGGAACCATTAGTACTAGAGGCGCATGGTCACATATGGTGTAAGTGTGGGGAACCATTAGTACAGGAGGAGATGGTAAGATATAGTGTAAGTGTAGGGAACCACTCGTACTGGAGGAACATGTTTACATGTAGAGTAAGTGTAGGGAAACACTACTACTAGAGGAGCTGGTCTCATATATTGTTAGTGTAGGGACCCATTACTACTGGAGGAGCATGGTCACATATTGAGTAAGTGTAGGGATTCACAAGTACTGGAGGAGCAGGGTCACATATAGTGTAAGTGTGGGGAACCACTAGTGCTGGAGGAGGACGGTAACATATAGTGTAAGTGCATGGAACCATTAGTACTGGAAGAGCAGGTTCACATTTCGTGTAAGTGTAGCGTACAACTAGTACTGGAGGAGAATGGTCACATATAGTGTAAGTGTAGGGAACCACTAGTACTGGAGGACATGGTAACATATAGTGTAAGTGTAGGGAACCACTAGTAAAGGAGGAGAATGGTAACATATAGAGTAAGTGTAGGGAACTACTAGTACTGGAGGAGGACGGTCACATATAGTGTATGTGTATGGAACCACCAGTACTGGAGGAGCATGATCATATATAGAGTAAGTGTAGGGAACCATTAGTACTGGAAGAGCATGATCACATATAGTGTAAGTGTAGGGAACCACTAGTACTGGAGGAGCAGGGTCACATATTGCGTAAGTGTAGGGAACCACTAGTACTGGTGGAGGACGGTCACATATAGTGTATGTGTATGGAACCACCAGTACTGGAAGAGCATGATCACATATAGTGTAAGTGTAGGGAACCACTAGTACTGGAGGAGGACGGTCACATATAGTGTATGTGTATGGAACCACCAGTACTGGAAGAGCATGATCACATATAGTGTAAGTGTAGGGAACCACTAGTACTGGAGGAGCATGTTCATATATAGAGTAAGTGTAGGGAACCACTAGTACTGGAAGAGCATGATCACATATAGTATAAGTGTGGGGAACCACTAGTACTGGAGGAGCATGGTCATATATAGTGTAAGTGTGGGGAACCACTAGTACTGGAGGAGCATGGTCATATATAGTGTAAGTGTAGGGAACCACTAGTACTGGAGGCGCACGGTCACATATAGAGTAAGTGTAGGGAACCGCTAGTACTGGAGAAGCATGGTCACATATAGTGTAAGTGTAGGGAACCACTAGTACTGGAGAAGCGTGGTCACATATAGTGTAAGTGTAGGGAACCATTAGTACTGGAGAAGCATGGTCACATATAGTGTAAGTGTAGGGAACCATTAGTACTGGAGGAGCATGATCACATATAGAGTAAGTGTAGGAAACCACTAGTACTGGATCAGCATGGTCCTACGGACGCTGAAAAACGCCCTCATAAGAACGGGATATGAAGCTCGACTCATCGATCGACAGTTCCGACGGGCCACAGCGAAAAATCGCATAGACCTCCTCAGAAGGCAAACACGGGACACAAGCAACAGGGTACCCTACGTCGTCCAGTACTTCCCCGGAGCAGAGAAACTACGCCATGTACTTCGCAGCCTCCATCATGTCATCGATGACGACGAACACCTCGCTAAGGCCATCCCCACGCCTCCACTACTTGCCTTCAAACAGCCGCCTAACCTCAGAAGTACCATCGTTCGCAGCAAATTACCCAGCTTTCAGGATAACAGCGACCACGACACCACACAACCCTGCCACGGCAACCTCTGCAAGACATGCCAGATCATCAACACAGATACCATCATCACACGTGAGGACACTACCCACCAGGTACATGGTACATACTCATGTGACTCGACAACGTTGTCTACCTCATACGTTGCAGGAAAGAATGCACCACGGCATGGTACATCGGCGAGACCATGCAGACACTGAGACAATGTATGAACGGACACCGCACAACAATCACCAGGCAGGAGTGTTCCCTCCCAGTCGGGGAACACTTCAGCAGTCAAGGACATTCAGCCTCGGATCTGCGGGTCAGCGTTCTCCAAGGCGGCCTTAGAAACACACGACAACGCAAAATCATCGAGCAGAAACTGATAGCCAAGTTTCGCACTCATGAGGACGGCCATAACCGGGATCTTGGGTTTATGTCACGATACATGACGTGATCCAGACTCGAGTCGTCGTTGGCTTGTTAACAGATGAGATTCCCAGTAAAAAAGTAAATTTTTTTAAAGTTTATCGTTTCCCATACTGCGGCTTTTGACACATTGGACCCCCTGTGGCTCCACCTCATTGTCTCCGTTGTATCTTGCTATGTCTTTGATGTGGTACTTTCCTGGCTGACCTGATTGCCTTTTGTCACACCTCGGCAGATAAACAGTCAGAATGATTTAAATGTAGTCGTCTGCTTTTGTAAGTAACACATGCATTGTTCTCTATCTATATATGCTTTGCGATTCTGTATCTCTTTACTTCACCTGAGGAAGGGGCCACGTAAGCTCCGAAAGCTTGTGATTTCAAATAAAACTGTTGGACTATAACCTGGTGTTGTGCGACTTCACATATAGAGTAAGTGTAGGGAACCACTAGTACTGGAGGAGCACGGTCACATATAGTGTGAGTTTAGGGGAACCACATGTACTGGAGGAACATGTTCACATGTAGAGTAAGTGCAGGAAACCATTCGTACTGGAGGAGCATGGTCACATATAGAGTAAGTGTAGGGAACGACTAATACTGGAGGAACAGGGTCACATATAGTGTAAGTGTAGGGAACCACTAGTACTGGAGGAACATGTTCACATGTAGAGTAAGTGTAGGGAACCATTCGTACTGGGGGAGCACGGTCACATATAGAGTAAGTGTAGGGAACGACTAATACTGGAGGAACAGGGTCACATATAGTGTAAGTGTAGGGAAACAATACTACTAGAGGAGCTGGTCACATATAGTGTAAGTGTAGGGAACCATTAGTACTGGAGGAGCATGCTCACATATAGTGTAATTGTAAGGAACCATTAGTACTGGAGGAGCAGGGTCACATATTGTGTAAGTGTAGGGAACTACTAGTACTGGAGGAGCAATTTCACATCTAGTGTAAGTGTAGGGAACCACTAGTACTGGAGGAACATGTTCACATGTAGAGTAAGTGTACGGAAACAATACTACTAGAGGAGCTGGTCACATATAGTGTAAGTGTAGGGAACCATTAGTACTGGAGGAGCATGCTCACATATAGTGTAATTGTAAGGAACCATTAGTACTGGAGGAGCACGGTCACATATAGTGAAAGTGTAGGGAACCATTCGTACTGGAGGAGCATTGTCACATATAGAGTAAGTGCAGGAAACCATTCGTACTGGAGGAGCACGGTCACATTTAGTGTGAGTTTAGGGGAACCACATGTATTGGAGGTGCATGGTCACATATAATGTAAGTGTAGGGAACCACTAGTACTGGAGGAGCTGGTCACATATAGTGTAAGTTTAGGGAACCACTGGTACTGGAAGAGCATGGTCTCATATAGAGTAAGTGAAGGGATCCAATAGTACTGGAAGAGCATGGTCTCATATACAGTAAGTGTAGGGAACCATTAGTACTGGAGGTGCGTTATCACAAATAGAGTAAGTGTAGGGAACCACTGGTACTGCAGTAGCACGGTCACAAATAGAGTAACTGTAGGGCACCACTTTTACTGGAGGAGCTGGTCACATACAGTGTAAGTGTGGGGTACCACCAGTACTGGAGGAGCACGGTTACATATAGTGTAAGTGAATGGAAACATTAGTACTAGAAGAGCAGGTTCACATTTAATTTAAGTGTAGCGAACCACCTGTACTGGAGGAGCATGTTCTCGCATAGTGAAAGTGTAGGGAACCATTAGTACTAGAGAAGCATTGTCACATATCGAGTAAGTTTAGCGGAACCACCTGCACTGGAGGAGCATGATCACATATAGTGTAAGTGTAGGGAACAAATAGTACTGGAGGAGCTGATCTCATGTCGAATAAGTGTAGGGAACCACTAGTACTGGAGGAGCTGGTCACATACAGTGTAAGTCTAGGGAACCATTAGTACTGGAGGACATGGTAGGATATAGTGTCAGTGTAGGGAACCACAAGCACTGGAAGAGCAGGATCACATATAGTGTAAGTGTAGGGAACCACTAGTACTGGAGGAGCATGGTCACTTATAGTGTAAGTGTAGGGAATCACTGGTACTGGGGGGCATGCTCACATACAGTGTAAGTGTAGGGAAAAACAAGCAATGGAGGAGCACGGTCACATATAGTGTAAGTGTAGGGAAAAACAAGTAATGGAGGAGCACGGTCACATATAGTGTAAGTGTGGGGAACCAGTAGTACTGCAGGAGCACGGTAACATATAGTGTAAGTGCATGGAACCATTAGTACTGGAAGAGCAGGTTCACATTTAATTTAAGTGTAGGGAACCGCTAGTACAGGACGAGCATGGTCACATATAGTGTTAGTGTGGGGAACCACTAGTACTGGAGGAGCATGTTCTCACATAGTGAAAGTGCAGGGAACCATTAGTACTAGAGGAGCATTTCACATATCGAGTAAGTGTAGGGAACCACTAGTACTGGAGGAGCATGGACACATATAGAGTAAGTGTAGGGAACCTTTCGTACTGGAGGAGCACGGTCACATATAGAGTAAGTGGCTGGAACCATTAGTACTGGAGGAGCATGATCACATATAGAGTAAGTGTAGGGAACAAATAGTACAGGAGCAGCTGGTCACATATAGTGTAAGTGTAGGGAGCCACTTGTACTGGAGGAGCAGGATCACATATAGAGTAAGTGTAGGGAACCACTAGTACTGGAGGAGCACGGTCACATATAGAGTAAGTGTAGGGAACCACTAGTAATGGAGGTGCACGGTCACATATTGTGTAAGTGTGGGGAACCATTAGTACAGGAGGAGCTGGTCAGATATAGTATAAGTGTAGGGAACCACTTTACTGGAGGAGCATGGTAACATATAGTGTAAGTGTAGGGAACCAATAGTACTGGAGGAGCTGGTCACATATAGAGTAAGTGTAGGGAACCACTAGTACTGGAAGACATGGTAACATATATTGTCAGTGTAGGGAACCACTAGCACTGGAATAGCTGGTAACATATAGTGTAAGTGTCGGGAACCACGAGTAATGGTGGAGCATGGTCACATGTAGAGTAAGTGTAGGGAACCATTAGTACTGAAGGAGCACGGTCACATACAGTGTCAGTGTAAGGGAACCACTAGTACTGGAGGAGCACGGTCACATATAGAGTAAGTGTAGGGAACCACTAGTGCTGGAGGAGCACGGCCACATATAGAGTAAGTGTAGGGAACCACTAGTACTGGAGGAGCATGGTCACATATAGAGTAAGTGTAGGGAACCACTAGTACTGGAGGAGCACGGTCACATATAGTGTAAGTGTAGGGAACCACTAGTACTGGAGGAGCAATTTTGAAGAATTTTTTTTTGATTTTTTTTTTAAACTGTCCAGTAACCATTTCACTAATTTTCTCAAATGAAAGTGTCAGACAAAATGCAACTTAACTGATTCTATTTGTTAAATGACTGTAACTAATGCTAATGATGTTGTAACCTGACTGACTCACTGGAGGATTGATGTGAGTATAAATATAGGTTCCCTTTCTTCTCCTCTGCCGTGCGCTGGTCAGAGTCTGTCATCTCCGACAGAATTCTCGCATTCTCACGGAAAATGAGCCGACCAACTATTCTGCAGATAAAGGAGATTTACTACCCGATTCTCGCGGCCGTCGGTGTCCCGGGTGAGCCATTGTGACCTGTTTGTTGTTAATAGGTGTTAACTGTCTCCCTTTTCACACAGCCTGTTGGATAAGGTAACGAGTTTCCCCGGATGTCAGCATTATATAGTCGGCATTTACGGGAAAAATATGGGGAACCGCGTGTCCTCACTCCCCCCTTCCCTTTAATCATATAAACTCACTGATGTGACAATGGGCAAAAAATTCGGCCCTTCCCTTGTGAGCCCGCGTTCTGTACTCACCCGTATTGCTTCCCGAAGTGCCGGTTACCTGCATGCACTGCGCATGCGCGGGAAGCACTACTTCCGGAATGGTGAAGGGGGCGGTTCCTAGGTGAACCGAGTGCGCGCTAGAGGCTGCGCGCATGCAGCACACTTAGATTATTTTTCAGGTTTCTACGCGAGTGTAAGTATTGAAGAAACTACACCAATGAAAAGGAGGCGCAAGACCCGTTTTGAACAAGGTAAGTGGTTAATTAAGTATCATTTTAATTTTTTTTCAACAGGTTTATCTTTTTTAGATACCTTAAAGAAAGGTAAGTTTATTTTTATCACTCTTAAAAAGTATTTAAATTTTTTCAAAAATTTTAATTTTTGTTTAAAGCGGTGAATTTATTTAACTATAGTTATTTTATAAATGTGATGGTTTTTTTAAATTCATTTTAAATTTAGCTGTTCTTTTGGGGCCGATTTCAATTTCAAATCTATGAATGAAAGATGGTCTGCTGCCATTGGCTCTCCATAACCCACGTGATCCCAGGGGACGCATCGCACTAACTGCGCCCCTGGAACACACAAGCACTGCGCGCCGGCAGTTGGGAGAGGCCCAGGACCCGAAGTTCCCGTGGGCCCAAAACACAACGGCAGGCATGGTAGGTAAGAGCGCGCGCAATCCTTACCCCCGTGGCATGCCGGAGAGGCGAATTTCTGGGCCAATGTTCTTTTTAGCGAATTTTCGGACCGTGTGTCACCCCGTGCAGAGGGAGCGCTGCAGCAACTCATTACAATGTGTGGGTGGGTTTCCCAGGTAATGACTCCAATACTATTCCTGTTCTCACACTGCTCCGTGTTGAAAATCACACTGACTGGAGTAAAATGTTCTCAACAGGGATCTCCATATATATTTGAATCAGACGCTGGAACATTATTTCTCTCCTCTCTCTTTCTTACAGCGAACTTGGTGACAATTGTGATTCTCTCCCGAGGAAACTGCGGCCTTTCCAAGTGTATCTCTGTCTACATGGTGGCCATGGCAGCAGCGGATCAACTGGTCATGATCATCAATGTACTGGTGTATTATATTTTCACTCATCATTTCCCACTTTCCTTCCTGTCCCACACTCCGGTGTGTCGGGCAATTCTATACCTGACTGCTGTGGCCCTCCATTTGTCGGTCTGGTTCACCGTCTCCTTCACATTTGACCGATTTGTAGCTCTCTGCTACCAGAAGTTTAAAACAAAGTATTGCACTGCCAGAACAGCGACCGCGGTTATAACAACGCTCTCTGTTTTTTTCTTTGTGACGGACATCCCCGTTTTGTTTGTATATGAAGCTGAACGAATGATCGACAACGTGCAGTGGGGCTGTCGGAACAGTGTGGCTTCTTTATCCTTACCCGTGGCAATACCCTACTCCTGGTTCTACAGCATCTGGCTCGTTTGGCTTCCTTTCGCTTTAATCGCCTTGTTTAATTCTTTGATAATCAGGCGGATTTTAGTGGCCAATAGAGCGCGCAGGGGACTCCGGGATCGCAGCAGGGAGGTTCAGAATGATCCGGAGATGGAGAACCGAAGGAAATCCATCATCTTGCTCTTCACTATATCGGGCAGTTTTATAGTGCTGTGGCTGACAACTGCCGTGACTTTCTTAACCACCAGAATGACAAACCCCACTTATTATCGAGGCGAATTCACAAACCCAGCCTATATCGCCACTGAGACCGGAGCCATGCTGAAGTATTTGAATTCCTCTCCAAACACGTGTATTTATGCAGCGACCCAGAAGAAGTTCAGAGAAGAGCTGAAGAAGGTGGTGAAATTTCCCTGGACACTGATTCTGAGACTGGTTAAAAATGAAAGAAACACGAACTAGAGCTTCGGTTGGGACATTAGAATTCAGTTATTGCCCCTGTTCCAGCTCAGATTGGGTTTCGCTGTCCTTACAGTTACATCAGTTTGGTTCACCCATCACTCCTGTGCTCGCTGACATAAGAACATAAGAACATAAGAAATAGGAGCAGGAGTAGGCCATTTGTCCCTTCGAGCCTGCTCCGCCATTCAATAAGATCATGGCTGATCTTTTACCTCATCTCCACTTTCCTGCACTATCCTCATATCCCTTGATTCCCTTAATATACAAAAATCTATCGATCTCCGTCTTGAATATACTCAACGACTGATCCTCCACAGACCTCTGGGGTAGAGAATTCCAAAGATTCACACCATCTGAGTGAAGAAATTTCTCCTCATCTCAGTCCGAAATGGCCGACCCCTTATTCTGAGACTGTGACCCCCTGGTTCTAGACTCTCCAGCCAGGGGAACCATCCTCCCTGCATCTACTCTGTCAAGCCCTGTAAGAATTTGGTATGTTTCAATGAGATCACCTTTCATAATTCTAAACTCTAGAGAATATATGCCTAGCCTACTGAAACTGTCCTCATAGGACAATTCCCCCATCCCAGGAACCAGTCTGGTGAACCTTCGTTGCATTCCCTCTGTGGCAAGTATATCCTTCCTGAGGTAAGGAGAATAGAACTGTACACAATACTCCAGGTGTGGTCTCACCAGGGCCCTATATAACTGCAGTAAGACGTCTTTATTCTTGTACTCTAATCCTCTTGTAATAAAGGCCTACATTCTCTCCAGGTTAAGCAACGCCTCGATTTCAAAATTATCATCCTTGTTTGCACATGTTTCTATGGCCTCGCCCCTCACCATCTCTGTAATCGCCACCAGCCCCACAACCCTCCGAGATATCAGCTGTTTGAATATCATAGTGCGAGGACTGTAATTCAATTCTGCCATGTAATTGACAGGAAAAATCCAACAGTTTTACAGAAAGATTCAAGGGTTATCAATGCAAGAGGTCAGGACTCCGTCTTTGGCTGTAGCTCAAAATCACGTCGCTGCCTGATATTTGCACCGCGCAATATTCAGTTCTATTGCAGTCAATGGTACGGATTATCGGAGGGAACATATAACAGGCGACCGACGGCCGCCTCTTTCCAGCGGAATCTGCCATTTGTTCCACTTAGCGTTTGAAGATTCTAAAGGGATCTTTACCTCCGCCGGAATTAAACACATGTTACGTTACATTAAAGAAAAGAAAATCAATGCTCAGCGCTGATGTCCAGCAGCACTAATGCCCGCGAAAAATAATAAAAGGTACACATAAATATTAGCGAGTTATTTGTTATCACTTTTGAACTGCGAGACTCACATAAAACTGCTGTGAACGCAAGGTTCAAGGAGTGAAAGATGGACGAGCTACTGAATATAATTGGGGGCACGTCGACTGAATGTTGCACCCATTAGATGTTAGTGTCAGAAATGATGACGTAGCAGATTCACTTCTGTAATACCCCCACCCCATGTCATCAATAAACCCCTACTTCAGACTGTGGCGCTGTCTGCGAACGTGAGAACATAAGAACATAAGACGTCGGAGCAGGAGTCGGTCTTTTGACCCCTCGAACCTGCCCCGCCATTTAATGAGATCATGGCTGATCTGATCTTGGCCTCAACTCCACTTCCCTGCCCGCTCCCCCTAACCCTTGACTCCATTACCATTCAAAAATCTGTCTATCTCCACCTTAAATATATTCAATGACCCAACCTCCACAGCTCTCTGGGGAAGAGAATTCCAAAGATTCACGACCCGTTGAGAGAAGAAATTCCTCCTCATTTCCTATTTAAATGGGTGCCCATTATTCTGAAATTATGCCCCCTAGTTCTAGATTCCCCCTCGAGGGGAAACATCCTCTCTGCATCTACCGTGTCAAGCCCCTTCAGAATCTTATATGTTTCATTAAGATCCCCTCTCATTCTTCTAAAGTCCAATGAGAATAGGCCCAACCTGCTCAACTTTTCTTCAGAAGACAACCCCTTCATCTCCGGAATCAGCCTCGTGAACCTTCTCTGAACTGCCGCCAATGCACGAGAGGCCGCGGTTTGATTGACTTAGAGCAGGAAATGCTGCTGCCGATCAGTGTCTGTGTCAGAATGCTCCGGCTCTCTCAGTGATGACCTGATGTCAATTTCCCCAGTCCCGTAATTCCGCCGGCCCACCAGTTTAGGGGAGTAATACCGAACACCAAGTCCGTCAGCCCCACGATATCAGTTCCATTTACAACTCGTCAAGCAAAGAACACAGAAGAATTGGAACAACTGTCACTGGGCAAAGCAAATGGGACATTAAGTCTACTCAGAGCAACATCCATGTGCAGTCATGCCTGAAGTACCATATAGTCACAGAGTCAAAGAGTCATAGAGTTATACAGCACAGAAAGAGTCCCTTCGGCCCATCGTGTCCGCGCTCGCCATCAAGCCCTGTCTATTCTAATCCCATTTTCCAGCACTTGGTCCGTAGCCTTGTATGCTATCGCGTTTCAAGTGCTCATCTAAATGCTTCTTGAATGTTGTGAGGATTCCTGCCTCTACCACCCTTTCAGGCAGTGAGTTCCAGATTCCAACCACCCTCTTGGTGAAAACGTTTTTCCTCAAATCCCCTCTAAACCGCCTGCCCCTTACCTTGAAATTATGCCCCCTGGTTATTGACCCCTCTACTAAGGGGAAAAGTTCCTTTCTATCTACCCTATCTATGCCCCTCATAATTTTGTACACCTCAATCAGGTCCCCCCTCAGCCTTCTCTGCTCTAAGGAAAACAACCCCAGCCTGTCCAGTCTCTCTTCATAGCTGAAGCGCTCCAGACCAGGTAACATCCTGGTGAATCTCCTCTGCACCCTCTCCAATGCAATCACTTCCTTCCTATATTGTGACGACCAGAACTGCACACAGTATTCCAGCTGTGGCCTAACTAGCGTTTTGTACAGTTCTTTCATAACCTCCCTGCTCTTATATTCTATGATGCGGAGATGCCGGTGTTGGACTGGGGTGGACAAAATTGAGAGGTCGCACAACACCAGGTTATAGTCCAACAGTTTTATTTGAAATCACAAGCTTTCGGAGCTATCGATTGCTCCTTCCTCACCTGAGGAAGGAGCAATCGAAAGCTCCGAAAGCTTGTGATTTCAAATAAAACTGTTGGACTATAACCTGGTGTTGTGCGACCTCTCAATCTTATATTCTATGCCTCGGCTAATGAAGGCAAGTATCCCATATGCCTTTTTAACACCTTATCTACCTGTCCTGCTGCCTTCAGGGATCGATGTACATGCACACCAAGATCCCACTGATCTTCTGCCCCTCCTAGGGTCCTTCCATTCATTGTGTATTCCCTTGCCTTGTTAGTCCTCCCAAAATGAATCACCTCACACTTTTCAGGGTTAAATTCCATTTGCCACTGTTCTGCCCATCTGACCAACCCGTCTATATCGTCCTGTAGCCTGAGGCTTCCCTCCTCGCTATTTCCCACTCCACCAATGTTCGTGTCATCTGCGAACTTACTGATCATACCTCCTACATTCATATCTAAATCATTAATGTACACTACAAACAGCAAAAGACCTAGCACCGATCCCTGCGGTACAACACTGGACACAAGCTTCCAGTCACAAAACAACCTTCGACCATCACCCTCTGCCTCCTGCCACTAAACCAATTTTGGATCCAACGTGCCAAATTGCCCTGGATCCCATGGGCTCTTACCTTCTTGGCCAGTCTCCCATGCGGGACTTTGTAAAAAGCCTTACTGAAGTCCATGTAGACTACATCAACTGCACTACCCTCACCCACGCACCTAGTCACACCCTCGAAAAATGCAATCATATTCGTTAGACATGATCTCCCCCTGACAAAGCCATGCTGACTATCCTTGATTAATCCTTGTCTCTCTAAGTGGAGACTAATTCTGTCCCTCAGATTTTTTTCCAATAATTTCCCTACCACTGATGTTAGGCTCACTGGCCTGTAATTCCCTGGTTTAGCCCTACTAACCTTCTTGAATAATGGAACTACGTTAGCTGTCCTTCAGTCCTCTGGTACCTCCCCTGTGGCAAGAGAGGATCTGAAAATTTGTGTCAGAGCCCCTGCAATCTCCTCCCTTGCCTCACATAGCAGTCTGGGATACATCTCGCCTGGGCCTGGGGATTTATCCACTTTTAAGCCAGCTAAAACCGCTAGTACCTCCTCCCTCTCAATACTAATTTGTTCAAGTATATCACAATACCCCTGCTTGATTTATATGACTACATCGTCCTTCTCCATAGTGAACACAGATGCAAAATATTCATTTAAAACTTCACCAACATCTTCCGGCTCTACACATAGATTGCCACTTTGGTCCCTAATGGGCGCTACTCTTTCCCTGGTTATCATCTTGCCCTCAATATACTTATAAAACAACTTGGGATTTTCCTTTATTTTGCCCACCAGTGTTTTTTCATGCCCCCTCTTCTCTCTCCTAATTTCTTTTTTAAGTACCCCCCTGCATTTTCCATACTCCTCTCGGGCTTCCACTGTTTTTAGTTTTTTGTATCTGCCAAAAGCCTCCCTTTTTTTCAAATCCATTCTTACATATCCCTTGACATCCAGTGTTCCCTGGGCTTGTTGGTCCCACCCTTGACCTTTACGGGAACATGTTGGCGTTGTACTCTCTCTATTTCCTTTCTGAAACACTCCCACTGCTCTGATGTGGATTTTCCTACAAGTAGCTGATCCCAGTCCACTTTGGCCAGATCCTGCCTTATCATATTAAAATCGTCCTTCCCCCAATTTAGAAACTTTATTTCCGGTCCATTTTTGTCCTTTTCCATGACTACCTTAAATCTCCTCGAATTATGGTCACTCTCACCAAAATGCTCTCCCACTGACACATCTAACACTTGCCCGGCTACATTCCCTAGAAGTAGGTCCAGTACCGCCCCCTTTCTTGTAGGACTTTCTACATGCTGGCTCAAAAAGCTCTCCTGGATGCACTTTAAAAATTCCGCACCCGCTAAGCCTTTCACACTCTCACTATCCCAGTTAATATTTGGGAAGTTGAAATCTCCTACTATTATTACCCTATTATTTCTACACTTCTCTGAGATTTGCCTACATATCTGTTCCTCTATCTCCCCCTGACTGTTTGGGGGCCTATAGTTCACTCCCAGCAAATTGCTTGCCCCCTTTTTGTTTATAAGTTCTACCCATATGCCCTCATTAGAGTAACCTGCTAAGACATCATCCCTCCTTACAGCAGTAATTGACTCATTGATTAATATTGCGACACCTCCTCCTCTTTTACACCGCCCTCTGTCTCGCCTGAAGATTCTATACCCTGGAATATTGAGCTGCCTGTCCTGCCCATCCCTCAACCATGTCTCTGTGATAGCAACAATATCATACCCTCATGTGTTCATCAACACCTTCAATTCATCTGCCTTACTCGCAAGACTCCTTGCATTAAAATAAATGCCATCCTGCCTTGCCATACTGCCTTGTGCCGTTACATATTTGCTCTGCCTTCCAGGCTGATTTGTTTTTTCCCCTATATTTGGCTGTGCATCACCCCTTACTATATCTCCACTCCGTATCCTATCTCCCTGCCAAGTTAGTTTAACCCCCCCCCCCCAACAGTACTTGCAAACCTCCCGCAAGGATGTTGGTCCCGTTCCGGTTCAGGTGCAACCCGTCCGACTTGTACAGGTGCCACATTCCCCAGAAGCAGACCCAGTGATCCAGGAAACTAAAGCCCTCCCTCCTGCACCAACTCTTTAGCCACGCATTCATCTGCTCTATCCTTCTTTTCCTATACTCACTCGCACGTGGCACCGGGAGTAATACAGAGATTACAACCTTTGAGCTCCTGTTTTTTAATCTGCTACCTAGCTCCCTAAATTCCTGTTGCAGGACCTCATCCCTCTTTCTACCCATGTCGTTGTTACCAATGTGAACCAGGATTTCTAACTGTTCGCCCTCCCCCTTCAGAATGCCCTGCAGCCGTTCAGTGACATCCTTGACCCTGGCACAAGGTAGGCAACATACCATCCTGGAGTCACGTCTGCGGCTACAGAATTGTCTATCTGTTCCCAATACGATAGAATCCCCTATCACTATTGCTCTCATATAACACAGTAGATTTTTATTTTATTTTATATATTTTATTTTCAAACTGACTTTAGGTTGCTAATTTGCTTTCTGACTTTGTTGAATTTAGATTTACATTGATAACAGCAGTGGATCTCCCGTGTTATTGTTGGTAGCGAGTTGCAGGGTGAGGTGTAAGTTTAGGAAAGGCTGCACTGAGTAAGGGGAGTGACTGATTGTGGGAAGCGGATCTGGGATCTAGAAGTAACTTTGGGAGATGAGGGCTCACAGTGAATTGCTGAGTCAGCAGAAAAAGACACAAAGTCACGTGAACCTTTCGCCCACCCTTTCTCCCCAATAACCACTGACAGTCAAGTAAGAGTGAACTGGTTTTTCTTTCCTTTAAGATAAATTTAAGTGAATCAGAAATTTCTAACCGTGTTTTTATTTACTGTTAGTGTTTCGAATGAAACGCATCACTCGCCATATCCGGTCACACATTACTCATAGAATCATAGACATTTACAACAGAGAAGGAGGCCATTCGGCCCATCTTGTCCGTGCCGGCCGACAACAAGCTATCCAACCTAATCCCACTTTCCAGCACTTGGTCTGTAGCATTGTAGGTTATGGCATTTCAAGTGCATATGCAAGTATTTTTGAAATGTGATGAGGGTCTCTGCCTCTACCACCATTTCAGGCAGTGAGTTCCAGACCCCCACCACCATCTGGGTGAAAAATGTTCTCCTTAAATCCCCTTTAAACTTCCGCCAATTACTTTAAATCTATGCCCCCTGGTTATGGGCCCCTCTGCTGAGGGAAATAGGTCCTTCCTATCCACACTATCTAGGCCCCTCATAACTTTATACACCTCAGTTAGGTCTCCTCTCAACCTCCTCTGTTCCAAAGAAAACAAAACCAGCCTAACCAATCTTTCCTCATAGCTAAAATTCCCCAGCCCAGGCAACATCCTCGTAAATCTCCTCTTCACCCCCTCTAGTGCAATCACATCCTTCCTGTAATATTGTGGACAGAATTGCACGCAGTATTCTAGCTGAGGCCTAACTAGTGTTTTATACAGTTCAAGCATAACCTCCCTGCTCTTATATTCTATGCTGCGGCTAATAAAGGCAAGTATCCCGTATGCCTTCTTAAACACCTTATCAACCTGTCCTGCTACTTTAGGGATCTGTGGACGTGTACGCCAAGGTCCCTCTGATCTTCTGCACTTCTCAGTGTCCTACCATTTATAGTTTATTCACTTGCCTTGTTAGCCGTCCCCAGAGGCATTACCTCACACTTCTCCAGATTGAATTACATTTGCCACTGTTGAGCCCAACTGACCAGTCCATTGATATCTTCCTGCAGTCTGCAGCTTTCTTCTTCATTATCGACCACACTGCCAATTTATGAACCATCTGCAAAATTCCTAATCATACTTCCTACATTCAAGTCCAAATCATTGATATATACCACAAAAAGCCAAGGACCCAGTACTAAGTCCTGCAGAACCCCAATAGAAACAGCCTTTCAATCACAAAACCACCGTTCGACCATTCCCCTTTGGTTCCTTCCTCTGAGCCAACTTTGCATCCAACTTTGCTTTCGATCCCATGGACTTTTACTTTCGTGACCAGTCTGCCAGGCGGGACCTTATTAAAAGCCTTGCTAAAATCCATATAGACTACATCAAACGAAAAAACCTCATCGACCCTCCTTGTTACCTCCTCAAAATATTCAGTCAAATTACTCAGACACGACATTCCCTTATCAAATGCTTGTTGACTGACCATGATTAATCCGTGTCTTTCTAAATGAAGATTTATCCTGTCTCTCAGAATTGTTTCCAATAATTTTCCCACCACCGAGATTACTAAAGATAATACATTCATAAAAATTGAAATATTACTGGAAGAGAGAAGTAACAATCCCAGAACATCAGCAATTATCTTTGAAAATTGCCTGCAGTACTTTCACCGCATACCTTGCTTCTCTCTCTCTCTGGAACCGAATTATTAATTCTGCTGCATTTCCACAATCAAGATGCTCAGCAAAGCCGCACAGTCCAAGAATGTACCTGTACGAGTTTGAGCATCTCTCAGGAATGGACTACAACTCCCAGAATGCAGCAGTGATTCAGTGCGTGTTATTCCCTTTCATGGCTCAGTTGTCAGCATCCTCGACTTGCAGTCAGAAGGTTCAGGGTTCAAAGTCCTGCTGCAGAGACTTGAGCACAACATTCAGGCTGACACTGCGTTGCAGTGCTGAGGGAGCGCTGCACTGTCGGAGGTGCCGTCTTTCAGATGAGACGTTGAACAGAGGCCCCATCGGCTCTCTCATGTGGACGTCAAAGATCCCATGAAGCTATTTCGAGTAAGAGCCAGGGGAGTTATCCCAGGTGTCCTGGTCAATATTTATTCCTCAAACATCAGAGGGAGGGCTTACAGGGGAGGGGTTAGAGGGGGAATCACAGGCGGTGGAGAGTGGCAGCATGTAGGGATTAATCATAGAATCATAGAAAGTTACAGCATGGAAGGAGGCCATTTCAGCCCATCATGACCGCGCCGTCCAACAAAGAGCTATCCAGCCTAATCCCACTTCCCAGCTCTTGGTCCGTAGCCCTGCAGGTTAGAGCATCCCACGTGCATATCCAAGTACTTTTTAAATGTGGTTAGGCTTCCTGCCTCTACCACCCTTTCAGGCAGTGAGTTCCAGACCCCCACAACCCTCTGGGTGAAGAAATTTCCCCTCAAATCCCCTCTATACCTTCCCCCAATTACTTTAAATCTGTGCCCCCTGTTTTTTGAACCCTCTGCTAAGGGAAGTAGGTCCTTTCTATCCACTTTATCTATGCCCCTCATAATTTTATACACCTCAATAAGGTCTCCCCTCAGCCTCCTCTGTTCCAAGGAAATAGACCCAGCCTATCCAGTCTTTCCTCATAGGTAAGATTCGCAACTCCCGGCAACGCCCTTGCAAAACTCCTCTGTACCCTCTCTAGTGCAATCACATCATTCCTGTAATGTGGTGACCAGAACTGCACGCAGTACTCTAGCTGAGGCCTAATTGGTGTTTTATACAGTTGAAGCATAACCCCCCTGCTCTTGTATTCTATGATGTGGAGATGCCGGTGTTGGACTGGGGTGGACAAATCTGAGAAGTCGCACAACACCAGGTTATAGTCCAACAGTTTTATTTGAAATCACAAGCTTTCGGAGCGCTGCTCCTTCGTCAGGTGAAGTGACGAAGGAGCAGTGCTCCGAAAGCTTGTGATTTCAAATAAAACTGTTGGACTATAACATGGTGTTGTGCGACTTCTCACACTTGTATTCTATGCCACGGCTAATAAAGGCAAGCATTCCGTATGCCTTCTTAACCAAGTTATCTACTTGGCCTGCTACCTTCAGGGATCTGTGGACGTGCACTCCAATGTCCCTTTTTTCCTCTACACTACTCAGTGTCCTACCATTTATAAAGTTGCCAGAAAAAGCGGTCAGCCTGAGGATAGGGATCTTTTTAGAAATCAGCAAAGGGAGACCAATAAATTGATAAAGAAAGGGAAAATGGAATATGAGCACTAACTAGCGAAAAATATCAAAACGGATTGTAAAAGCTTCTATAGATATTTGAAAAGGAAAAGACTGGCAAAGGTAAATGTAGGTCCTTTACAGTCATAGACGGGATAATTTATAATGGGGGATGAAGAAATGGCTGAGAAATTAAATAAATACTTTGTTTCTGTCTTCACGGAGGAAGACACAAAAAAACTCCCAGAAATACGAGAATCCGAGGGTGTGCCGAGAATGAGGAACTTAAAGAAATTATTATTCGTAAAAAAAACAGTACCAGCAAATTTAATGGGACTAAAAGTCGTTAAATCCCAAGGACCGGATGACTTACATCCTAGGGTTTTGAAAGAGGTGGCCATTGGGAGAGTGGACGCATTTGTTGTCATCTTCCAAAATTCTATAGATTCTGGAACGGTTCCTGCAGAATGGAGGATAGCAAATGTAACTCCGCTGTTTAAGAAAGGAGGGAGAGAGAAAACGGGTAACTACAGACCTGTTAGCCTCACATCAGTGGTTGGGAAAATGCTGGAATCTATTATAAAGATGCAATAACTGGGCAATTAGAAACTAATAGTAAGATTGGGCAGAGTCAACATGGATTTATGAAATGGAAATCCTGTTTAACAAACCTATTGGAGTTCTTTGAGGTTATAACTAGTGGAGTAGACAAAGGGGAACTGGTAGATGTGGTGTATTTGGGTTTTCAGAAGGCCTTCAATAAGGTCCCGCAGAAGAGGTTGGTGAACAAATTTAGGGCACATGGAATGGGGGTAATATACTAGCATGGATTGAGAATTGGTTAACAGACAGAAAACAAAGAGTAGGGATAAACGTGTCTTTTTCAGGATGGCAGGTGGGGTACCGCAAGGATCAGTGCTTGGACCCCAGCTATTCACAAACTATATCAATGATTTGGATGAGGAGACTAAATGCAACATTTCCAAATTTCCTGATGATACAAAGCTAGGTGGCAGTGTCAGTTGCGAAGAGGATGTGAAGTGGCTTCAAGGGGATCTCGACAGGCTCAGTAAGTTGGCGAGAAGATGGCAGATGGAATATAATGTGGATTAATGTGAAGTTATCCAATGGGTAGAAAAAACAGAAAGGCAGAGTATTTCCTAAATGGTAAAAGATTGGGGAATGCAGATGCTGAAAGGGACCTGGGTGTCCTTGTACATGAGTCACAGAAAGTTAATGTGCAGGTGCAGCAAGTTTTTAGGAAGGCAAATGGTATGCTGGCCTTCATTACAAGAGGATTTGAGTACAGCAGTAAAGAAGTCTTACTCCAATTATATAGGGCCTTGGTGAGAACACACCTGGAGTACTGTGTACAATTTTGGTCTCCTTACCTAGGGAAGGATATACTTGCCATACAGGGAGTGCAAAGAAGGTTCACGAGATTCATTCCTGGGATGGCGGGACTGTCGTATGAGAAGAGATTGAGTAAACTAGGCCTGTATTCTCTTGAATTCAGAAGGATGAGAGGGGATCTCATTGAAGCATATAACATTATTGCAGGGCTTGATAGGATGGATGCTGGGAGAATGTTTCCCTTGGCTGGGGAAGTCTAGAGCCAGAGGCCACGGCCTCAAGATAAAGGGTAGGCCATTCCGGACTGAGATGAGAAGAAATTTCTTTTCACAGAGGGTGGTGAATCTTTGGAATTCTCTACCCCAGAGGGTTGTGGAGGCTCAGTCATTGCGTATATTCAAAACAGAAGTCGCTGGATTTCTGACTAGTAAGGGCATCAAGGGATATGGCGATAGGGCCGGTGAATGGAGTTGAGGCAGAAGATCTCATTGAATGGCGGAGCAGGCTCGAAGCGCCGAATGGCCGACTCCTGCTCCGATTTCTTATGTTCTTATGTGTATTCCCTTTCCTTGTTAGCCCTCCCCAAATGCATTACCTCACACTTCTCCGGATTGAATTTCATTTGTCACTGTTCTGCCCACCTGACCAATTTATTGTTATCTTCCTGCAGTCTACAGCGTCCTTCTTCTTCAGTATCAACCACTCCTGCAGGCTACAGCTTCCTTATTCAGTATCAACCACAAGCAGGAGGGAGTTTCACAGGGAATGGAGATTCACAGAGGGGGAGTTTCACAGGGAGGGAATTTCACAGGGAAAATGTTTTACAGTTGGTGGAGTTTCACTGGGGAGCACTTTCACAGGAGGGAGTTCCACATGGGGACGTTTCACGAGGGGAGTTTCACGGGGAGGAGTTTCACGGGGAGGAGTTTCACAGGGGGGTTGGCGCAGTTTCACAGGGGTTAATTTCACAGGAGGGTGTTCCACATGGGGACGTTTCACGGGGAGGAGTTTCAAGGGCAGGAGTTTCACAGGGGAACAGTTTCACAGGTGGAAGTTCCACATGGGGGCGTTTCACGTTTTTAGTTTCACGGACAGTTGTTTCTCGGGAGTGGTGGCGCAGTTTCACAGGGTTTAGTTTCACGGGGGGGGGGGGGATTTTCACAGGGAGGAGATTCACCGGGGAAGAGTTTTACAGGGAGACGTGTTTCAAAGTGAGGAATTTCAAAGGAGAGTCTTAAAGCGAGAGATTCCCAGGGGTTGGGGTTACACGGGCGGAGTTTCAAATGGGGAGTTTCAGAGGGGGGTGAGTTTTTCGGGGGGTGGAGTTTCACAATCGGTGGAGTTTCACAGGTGTTGGAGTTTCACAGAGGGGAGTTTCGCAGGGTGGAATTTTCCGCGGGGATGGGGTTACACAGGAGGTGTGGTTACACGGATGGTGGAGCTTCACAAGGTTGGGGTTTCTCAGGAGTTGCAGTTTCACAAGGGCGATTTTCACCGAGGGTAATACACAAGGGGTGCAGTTCCAACTGTGCAATCTAAGGGGGCTGGGTTACATGGGGGCGGCACAGGGGATGATATCACATTGAATCATAGAATGTTTACAGCAAAGAAGGAGCCCATTCAGCCGTCGAGTCCATGCCGGCTCTCTTTAAGAACACTTCAGCTAGTTCCACTCCCCCGCCCTTTCCCCGTAGCCCTGCTTTTTTTTCCTTCAGGTACTTTTCCAATTCACTTTTGAAAGCCATAATTGAATCTGCCTCCACCACCCTCTCAGGCAGTGCATTCCAGTTCATGGACTAGGGTTTAACATCTGCAATTCTCCATCCTCTGGCACCAGCCCCATATCTAAGGAGGATTTGGAAGAATATGGCCAGTACCTCCGCAATTTCCATCTTTACTTCCCTCAGCATCCTAGGATGCATTACATCCGGTCTTGGTGACTTATCGACTTTAATCTACTTTTTTTCTACTTTGGTGTCATATTTGACCCTGAAATGAGCTTCTGACCACATATCCGCAGCATAAGTAAGACCTCTTGTTTCCACCTCTGTAACATCGCCCGTCTCCGCCCTTGCTTCCGCTCATCCGCTGCTGAAACCCTCATCCATGCCTCTAGACTAAACTATTCCAACACACTCCTGGCTGGCCTCCCACATTCTACCCTACGTAAACTTGAGGTGAAGAGACAAACTCAAAGCCTCACACACACATCGAAATATGAATAATACCAGACCCCCTTCTGAAATTCCTAGGCCCAAACAGGATACCAGAAGCCTGAAATCAATAAAAGATTTAGTACTTCATCAAAAGCCAATCAACCAGGTATCCACAGGACAGATTTAAAAGCCCGCCAAAAGCCCTAGGACAATAGAGTTGGAATTTGGCACGTAGATAAGGCTGTGTTTAAATCGGAAAACGATCAGGTCATGTTTAACACTGAGCTAAAGCCATCGGAACTGGCAAGCCCGCCAAAACTAGACAATGTACTAAGCAAGGCTCATTTGCAACCTAAAGGAATCCATTTTAGTAAGGGGTTTTTGGCGAGAGTAAAAAAGACAGTATAATTGAAAGCCTGTCCCAAAACTCTTTCTCTTTTGGACGCGCTGACAAAGCCGGCACAGCTCTCCCCCTGCTCCAGCAAAACCACTACAAGCCACGAGGAGGAAGGCCAGCAAACAGACCATCACACAAAAAGAAACCAGATCGACTGCCTCAGTGACCATCGGACACCTCGCAGCAACAAGGGCCTTACGAAATCTTTTAATCAAAAGACTCTAAAATCCTGCCAAGGATTCGTTGGTGAGCATTATCCCTGATCTCCTGAAACCAAAAACCTAGCTAGATAGTGGGATGTTTGGGAGGGATAAGGTTTTGTTTGGTATATTGTCATTCCCCCTCGCCTGTACCGTGTGCTCCCCAATCTGTGTTTAAGTATTAAGTGTGTTTTAGGTTTGGTACCTTTTTCTTTTAATAAAGTCAAAATTCTTTCATAAGAAACTGTTGTCTGCTGCATTTTTGTTCACAACCCCTAAATAAGTCCAAAGTCTAGGAACCAGAGGCACGTGGGAGCGATTCGAACCGCTCCCTGAGTCAGAAAGTGAAGGCTTACCACCCCCTACATCAATTACCTTGTAATTAGACATACTGGCGCTTTCCAGTTCTTAAAGGGGAGGGTCCTTCATGCTGCAGGTGATCCAAAACTCGGCTGCCCGTGTCCTAACTCGCACCAAGTCCCGTTCACCCATCACCCCTGTGCTCACAGACCTACATTGGCTCCCGGTTAAGCAGCGCCTCGATTTTAAAATTCTCATCCATGTTTTGAAATTCCTCCACGGCCTCGCCCTTCCCTATCTCTGTCATCTCCTTCAGCCCCACAACCGTCAGAGATATCTGCATTTCCTAATTCAGCCCTCTTGAGCATCCCTGATTATAATCGCTCAACCATTGTTGGGCGTGCCTTCTGTTGCCTGGGCCCTAAACTCTGGAATTCCCTGCCGAAACCTCCCTGCCTCTCTACCTCTTTTCCTCCTTTAAGACGCTCCTTAAAACATACCTCTTTAACCAAGCTTCTGGTCACCTGCCCTAATTTCTCCTTATGTGGATCGGTGTCAATGTTTTTGTCTTATACTACCCCTGCGAAGAGCCTTGGGACATTTTACTACATCAAAGACGCTATATAAATACAAGTTGTTGATGTTGTTGTTGTTGTTAAGTACAGCCAGCCTTTCTAGTACCTCCTCTTTATCAATTTTTATCTCATCCAATATCTCAACTGCCTCCTCTTTCACTATGATTTTGGCAGCATCTTCTTCCTTGGTAAAGACAGATGCAAAGTACTTATTTAGTACCTCAACCATGCCCTCTGCCTCCACAAGAATATTTCCTTTTTGTTCCCTAATCGGCCCCACCCTTTCTTTGACTACCCTTTCACTACTTATATGTTTGTAAAAAAAACTTATGGGTTCCCTTTTATGTAACCCACTAATCCCTTCTCAATCAATCACTTTGTCTTTCTTATTTCCTTTTTCAGTTCTCCCCTGTACTTTCTGTGTTCAGCTTTGTTCTCCACTGAATTATGAACCGGACATATATCACAAACTTCCTTTTTCTGTTTCATTTTAATCTCCATGGGGGGAAATTTGGTTTTGACCATTTTGGGCCACGAATATCTGCCGGGCGCAAAATTTAGCGTCTGCCGCAAATTATCGCCGGTGACCGGTAAGTTCATCTCCAGCGCCCCGGAGGTGATTGCAGCGCTAAATCAAGCGCTACACTCTTCTCTTAGTGCGCTAACGTCGGGGAACGGGGCGCTACCTCAGAGTGCTACTCAAGCTCAGGCACTGTCAATTATCTGGTTCTCAGATATACTGTCACCTTCCAGTTCTTAAAGGGGAAGGTCCTTCATGCTGCACAGCCTCACCCTGATCATTGCTGCGTTTGACCTGGGCCTGCAAGGAGTTGCAAATCGTCAGCAACTATTATCATGGCTGGTCAGAGGCCCATGGAGAGAGCTCGCCGTTTCAGTAACCAGGCATTGGAGGCTATGGTTGTGACTGTGGAAGGCCGACGAACAGCGCTGTTTCCAGACATGGCAGGAGGCCATTACCCCGGGAATTCACAAGGATGTAGAGGGAGGTGGTCCATTACATATCATTCAGAAGCCTGGTCCAAAGGACTCACACCCAGTGCTACAACAAGTTCAACGACCTCACTCGGGTGGTCAGGGTGAGTAGATGCTTGTACTACCTTTACATCCCACTATCTCAAACTCACTCTGTGCACAAACGGTGTAAAATGCCAAATCCCCAAAACTCACCCAACAACTATGCCCATTTACTAAATGTCACATCCACAACTCACACCTTAACACACATTAACGGCTATTCAACTATGGTAGACACATCTGCCAAACACATGGCTGCACAATCACACACAAGCTGTCCTTTTTCTTGCAGGCCAGGCTTTCTCATTTCTCTGTTGAAGGGAGCAACAACGCATGGGAGGAGGTCAGGCGGAGCTGCACCCCCTCACACAGCTGGAGGAGCGAGTTCACAGATTAATCGCGAGCCATGTCGTAGGTGGTGTGGCAGCTGGAGAGGTCAACCTACTTGGGTACTGCAACGGTATGTTCAGCATCTCTCTCTCCTCTCTCATACCACTTCCCCCTCACAACACGAGCCTATCCCACTTTCCATCAAACTAAACTATCTCCATTCCTTGCTCCCTTCCTGTCCCCTGCCCTCACGTTAAAGCCACTGTTGTGCCTTCCTAATTTCAGAGAGTGAGCCATTATCTGACCAGCCTGTCCCTCAGCCTCCCAGTGAAAGCGATGCAGGACAGGAGGAGGAACACCAAGCTGGAACCTCACTGGGAGGGTAAGGTCTCCTGTGCAGAGCTCTGTGGGCCCTCCTCCCTCTGGCCACGTTTTCCTCTCTCTCTCTCCACTTCCACTGCCTCCGACGGTGAAGCTGGAGGACGAGGCCCCACGTTCGTACAACCCCCATTAAATACATACATAGATACATAGATACATAGAAGATAGGAGCAGGAGTAGGCCATCCGGCCCTTCGAGCCTGCTCCGCCATTTAATGAGATCATGGCTGATCCTCCAATTCAGTATCCCGTCCCCGCCTTCTCTCCGTAACCCTTAACCCCTTTTGCCTGTAGAAATATATCTAATTCCCAATTAAATATATTTAATGAGCTGGCGTGCACTGCCCTCTGTGGCAATGAGTTCCACAGGTTCACCACCCTCTGAGTGAAGAAATTCCCCCTCATTTCTGTCCTAAATGGTTTAGCCCTTATCCTTAAATTATGTCCTCTAGTTCTGTTCTCACCCGCCAAGGGAAACATTCCTTCTGCATCTAGTCTGTCTAGACCTGTCAGAATTTTATACACTTCTATGAGGTCCCCTCTCAATCTTCTAAACTCCAGTGTGTACATCCCTAAACTACATAGTCTCTCCTCATAGGTCAATCCCGCCATTCCTGGTATCAGCCTGGTGAATCGCCGCTGCACCCCCTCCATGGCAAGAACATCTTTCCTCAGATGAGGCGACCAAAACTGTACACAGTACTCGAGGTGTGGTCTCACCAGTGCCCTGTACAGCTGCAGCAAGGTATCCCTGTTCCTGTATTCCAACCCTTTTGCTATGAAGGCCAGCATACCGTTTGCCTTCTTGATCGCCTGTTGCACCTGCATGCTCGCCTTCAGTGACTGGTGTACAAGAACACCCAGGTCTCTCTGTACTTCCCCCTCTCCCAATTTATTGCCATTTAAATAATAATTTGCCCTCCCGTTCCTGCACCCAAGGTGGATAACTTCGCACTTGTCCACATTATAGTGCATCTGCCATTTATCCGCCCAATCACCCAGTCTGTCCAAATCGCTCTGGAGCTTCCTGGTCTCCTCCTCTGAGCCCACCCCCCCTCCTAGTTTAGTGTCGTCTGCAAATTTGGAAATGCTGCATCCGACTCCCTGATCCAGGTCATTAATGTAAATTGTGAACAGCTGGGGACCCAGGACAGATCCCTGTGGTACCCCACTTGTTACTGCCTGCCATTCAGAAAATGAGCCGTTTATTCCAACTCTCTGTTTTCTATCTGACAGCCAGTTCTCTATCCACGTCAATACTTTCCCCTTTATCCCATGAGCTTCAATTTTCCCTGCTAATCTTTTATGTGGGACCTTATCGAAGGCCTTTTGGAAGTCCAGGTACACCACATCTACTGGCTCTCCCCCATCTATTTTACCAGTTACTCCCTCAAAAAATTCCAATAGATTAGTCAAGCACGATTTACCTTTTGTAAATCCATGTTGACTCTGTCCTATCCTGTCCCCATTTGCTAAGTGCTCCGCTATTTCATCCTTAATGATGGACTCCAGCATTTTGCCCACAACTGATGTAAGGCTTACAGGTCTGTAATTACCTGCTTTTTCCCTACCCCCCTTTTTGAATAGTGGGGTAACGTTAGCTACCCTCCAATCCATGGGCACTGTTCCCGAGTCTAATGAATTCTGAAAAATCATACTTAGTGCATCCGCTATCTCTAGGGCCACCTCCTTCAGCACCCTAGGATGCATGTTATCAGGCCCTGGGGATTTGTCCGCCTTCAATCCCTTTAGCTTCCTTAACACCATATCCTTAGAGATATTGACTTGCGTCAGTTCCTCCTTTGCAAATGTCCCTATTTTTCCCGATATCCCAGGGAGGTTTTTTGTGTCTTCCTTCGTAAAGACTGACCCAAAGAATGCATTTAGTTGGTCTGCCATTTCCTTATTTCCCGTTATATATTCCCCCGTATCTGACTGCAATGGGCCAACTTTGGTTTTCACCAGTCTTTTCCTCTTGATATACTTATAAAAGCTTTTGGAGTTAGTTTTTATATTTTCCGCCAGCTTGCTTTCGTAAGCTATTTTGCCCCTCTTGATTAAGCCCTTTGTCCTCCTTTGCTCTATCTTAAACTGTTCCCAATCTTCCGCTCTGGCGCTTTTTTTGGCTATTTTATACGCCCTATCTTTGGATTTTATGCTGTCTCTAATTTCCCCTGTTATCCACGGTTGAGTCACCTTTTTAAACATAGAAACATAGAAACATAGAATCTAGGAGCAGGAGTAGGCCATTCGGCCCGTCGAGCCTGCTCCGCCATTCAATACGATCATGGCTGATCATCCAAATCCAATACCCTGTCCCTGCTTTAATCCCCACAGTACACATATCCCACTCTACCCCCGTAACCCCACGTATTTAATTCCCCCTAACATATCCCATCCTATCCCCATAACCCCACATATTTAATCCCCCCCTAACACTAAGGGTCAATTTATCATAGCCAAATCAACCTAACCCACACATTTTTGGACTGTGGGAGGAAACCGGAGCACCCGGAGGAAACCCACGCAGACACGGGGAGAATGTGCAAACTCCACACAGACAGTCACCCGAGGTCAGATTCGAACCCGGGTCTCTGGCGCTGTGAGGCACCAGTGCTAACCACTATGCCACCGTGTTGCCCACTTTAGATTTCCTTTTATGCCAGATTGGTATAAACAATTTTTGCAATTTTGTCATTCTATCTTTAAATGCTTGCCATTGTTTATCTACCTCCAGTCCTCCCAGGAACGTTGTCCAATCAGACCTACTCAGTTCCCGTCTAATGGCATCATAATTCCCCTTGTTTAAATTCAGGACCTTAGTATCTGAGTCAATTTCTTCGCTCTCCATTTCGAGTGAGAAATCGATCATGTTATGATCGCTCTGACCCAAGGGTCCCCGTACAACAAGATTACTAATTAGTCCCTTCTCATTGCACAGTACCCAGTCCAATATAGCCTGTTCCCGAGTTGGTTCCTCGACATATTGATCCAGATAACCATCCCTTAAACACTCAAGGAATTCCTCCTCCTCATTATTTTTACTGATTAGGCTATTCCAATCTATATGCAAGTTAAAGTCACCTATGATGACAGCTGTGCTCTTATTGCACGCTTCTCTAATTTCCCTCGTGATGCCCTCCCCAACCTCTATTTTACTATTTGGAGGCCTATATACCACTCCTATTAATGTTTTTCGCCCCTCGCTATTTCTTAGCTCCACCCATATAGATTCTGTATTAACTGAGTTAATATCCTTCCTTTCAATTGCATTTATCCCTTCTTTTACCAGCAATGCTACCCCTCCTCCCTTTCTTTTTTGTCGATCCTTCCTAAATACTGAATACCCCTGTATGTTAAGCTCCCAGCCCTGCTCACCCTGCAACCATGTTTCCGTAATCCCAATTAGATCATAATTATTAACCTCTATTTCCACAGCTAATTCATCTACCTTGTTCCTGATGCTTCTCGCATTAAGGTATAAAACCCTCAGGCTTTTTTTATGCTCACATTTTTTATGAATTAGTTTGGCCCTTTGTTTTTTGTTCCTCACTCTTTTACCATTTATTTCTGTCTGCCTTTCACTTTCCTCTATTTCACTACATAGGTTTCTAGCCCCCTGCCATACTAGTTTAAATGCTCCCGAACTGCTTTATCAAAAATTACCCCGAGAACATCAGTTCCATCTTTGCACAGGTGTAGACCGTCCCTTTTGTATAGGTCACACCTACCACAAAACTGGTTCCAATGCCTCAAAAATTTAAAACCCTCCCTCTTACACCACTGCTCAAGCCACGTATTTAGCCTAACTATCCTGTTCTCTGTACTCTTACTAGCACGTGGCACTGGTAGTAATCCAGAGATTACTACCTTCGAGGTCCTACTTTTTAGCTTGGCTCCTAACTCCCTAAATTCTACTTGTAGGACCTCTTCCCTTTTTTTAGCTACGTCGTTGGTACCAACATGTATCACGACAACTGGCTGTTCCCCCTCCCCCTCCAGAATGTTCTGCACCCGCGCCGAGACATCCTTGACCCTTGCACCAGGGAGGCAACATACCATCCTGGAGTCTCGGTCGCGACCACAGAAACCCCTATCTATTCCCCTTACAATCGAATCCCCTATTACTATAGCCCTGCCACTCTTTTTCCCTCCCTTCTTTGCAACAGAGCCAGTCATGGTGCCATGAGCCTGGCTGCTGGTGCCTTCCCCCGATGAGTCATCCCCCCCGACAACAGCACCTAAGGCGGTGAACCTGTTGCTAAGGGAGACAACCCCAGGGGATTTCTGCACTACCTTCCTGCCCTTGCTCTGCCTTTTGGTCACCCATGTACTATCTACGCTGGCCTTAACCTGCGGTGTGACCAACTCACTAAATGTGTTATCCACAACCCTCTCAGAATCGTGGATGCTCCAAAGTGAGTCCATCCGCAGCTCAAGGGCCGTCATGCGGTCCCACATGAGCTGCAGCTGGACACACTTCCCGCACACATGGTTGTCAGGGACACAGGAAGCGTCCCTGATTTCCCACATGTTACAGGAGGAGCATGACACAGGTCCGAGCTCTACTGCCATGACTTAACCCTTATATTACTTTTTAATTTTCTAGTTTTAGTTTATTTATTGACTTTTGTTTTCCCGAAGCTTACTTAGACCAATGTATACTGTACTCCTCTTATTCCTTTTTAAACTAACCAAATCCCACTTGTTTTAGTTTTACTTTCTAGGAAGGTTTGAGGAAAGTACTTACCAGTTAGTCTTACCTCCCTGGTCTTTCGCTGACTTCCCGGTCTTGTGTCCCCTTGGTCCTACGCCGACTTCCCGCTCCTCCCGGTTCCTGCCCTGCTGAAAAGAAACTGAGACCAAAAAATTTGTGACCTCTGTTTTTAGACTGCTAAAAGACTAGTAGGTTAGAGGAGGAGGGCGGGTGGGGGTTCCTACTCTGTAGGAACTCGGGTTTAAGCCACCACCCTCCTTAAATGCTGTTCACCTGGGTGCTTCCCACCTGGTCCGCTTCCGGTCTCGTCTCTCCCGACACTGGCCTCTGCAAAAAAAGCCCGCGAAAGTGAGTTTAAATACTCACTGTGCTGCTGCTCTCTCCGCTCCCGACACTGGCCTCTGCAAAAAAAGCCTTCTAAATGTAGTAGTAATAAAGCTTACAGAAATGGGAACCTGGAAAGTCTTGCTGACGTCCAAAACTCTTTAAATTTGGATAGCGTTAAATGTTACCAGATGCCCCTCTCCCTCTCACAACCTGCGAATGCAGAATTGATTGCCAACAGGAAAGAGCATGAAACGCTCGCCTTTAAATAGCGCATCCCCAGCCGACTGCAAAACATCCCCCCCTACCAGGCGCTGAGGCAGGGGTCGAGAATCAATTTCCAGCCTGGGGCGCTACCAGGATGACATCATAATCTCTGGGCGCATTTAAATCATGGCGGTAGTGTTTAGCGCCACCGCAAACTGCCAGGTCAATTTCGGAGGTTGTGCTAAGATCACCGTACATGGGCAGTAAGATTTTAGCGCCCCATTAGCGCCCCTGGAGGTGCTAACAGGAGGCGCTAACCAACTGAACTTCCCCCCCCCCCAATATCTTTAGTCATCCAGGGAGCTGTAGCTTTGAATTCCCTTCCTTTCCCTCTTGTTGTAATGTGTCTAGTCTTTACTCGAACTATCTCCTCTTTCAAGGCCTCCCGTTGCTCATTTACTCTTTTGCCTACCAATCTGAGATTCCAATCAACCTGGGCCAGAACCCTTTTCAACTCTTTCAAATTAGCCGTCCTCTATTTGAATGTTTTCACGTTTGATTTTTCCTTGTCCTTTTCCATAACTACTCTAAAGCTAATGATATTGTGATCACTGTTTCCCAAATGCTCACTCACTGAAACAGACTCCAATTGCCCGATTCATTCCCCAGAACTAGATCCAGCACTGCTTCATTTCTTGTTAGAAGTCGCACAACACCAGATTATAGTCCAACAGCTTTATTTGAAATCATAAGCTTTCGGAGCGCTGCTCCTTCGTCAGGTGAAGTCTTCACCTGACGAAGGAGCAGCGCTCCGAAAGCTTGTGATTTCAAATAAAGCTGTTGGACTATAACCTGGTGTTGTGCGACTTCTCACATTTGTCCACCCCGGTCCAACACTGGCATCTCCACATCATGGCTACTATCATCCTTTCTTGTTGGACTGGGAACATACTAATCAGGAAAATTTCCTGTACACATTTTAGCATTTCTTCCCCAGTCTATATTCGGACAAGTGAAGTGCCCCGTTATCACTACTCGAAAGTTCTTGCAGCTTTCTGCAATTTGCCTGCAAATTTGCTCCTCTATCTCCTTTGCGCTATTTGGTAACCTATATTATACACCCAGGAGTGTAATAGCTCCTCTATTGTTCCTTCATTCTAACCAAATAGATTCTGTCTTTGATCTCTTTCAACCCTCAAGTATATCATCACTTACTAGTGATGTAACAGTATATTTGATTAATACTGCTACCCGCTCCTGTTTTCCATCTCTATCTTTCCTGAATATTTTGTAGTCAGGAACATCAAGTGTCCATTCATCGCCTTGTTTGAGCCAGGTTTCCGTTATTACCACTTTATGAACATATCATAATCCCATGTGGCTACTTGTGCCTGCAGTTCGCCAACCTTATGATGCACATGCATTGTAAACCCATTTTAGTCGGCCTTGCAATCCCAGCCCCCTGACTGAACCTTCCTATTTTTGAACTACTCTTTCTCCTAATGCTGTTTGTCTCTCTCATTCCTCTGTGCACCTTGCATCTCCTCGCTAATGTTTCATCCTGGTGCCCCTCTCCCTGCCAAATTCAGCTTTGCTAAATCTTTATAAATTCGAAAGTACTCCGAGGACTCAGAGAGGGCACGGAGGAGATTTACTCGAATGGTGCCAGGGATGAGGGACTTCAATTACGCGGAGAGACTTGGGAAGCTGGGTTTGTCCTCCTTAGCTGTGGCTCAGTTGGTAGCACACTCGCCTCTGATAGTCCTAAGGTTGTGGGTTCAAATCTCCAGGGACTTGAGCACATAAAGCTAGGCTGACACTCCAGTGCAGTGCTGAGGGAGTACTGCATTGTCGGAGGTACCGTCTTTCAGATGAGACATTATACCGAGGCCCCATCTGCTCTCTCAGGTGGATGGAAAAGATCACACGGCACTATGTCGGAGAAGAGCAGGGGAGTTTTCCCCGGTGCCCTGGCCAATATTTATCCCTCAACCAATACAACAAAAACAGATTATCTGGTCATCATCACATTGCTGTTTGTGGGAGCTTGCTGTGCGGATTTTTGGCTGCCGTGTTTCCCACATTACAACAGTGACTCCACTTCAAAAGTGCTCCATTAACTGTAAAGCGCTTTGAGAATCCGGTGGTCGTGAAAGGCGCTATATAAATGCAAGTCTTTCTTTCTTAGAGCAGAGAAGGTTAAGTGGAGATTTAATTGAGGTGTTCAAAAATTATGAGGGGTTTTGATTGAGTAGATAGGGAGAAAATGCTTCCACTGGCAGGAGGGTCGGTAACCAGAGGACACAGATTTAAAATAATTGGCAACAAAGCCAATTATGAGGAGATTTTTTTTACAGAGCGAGTTGTTGTGATCTGGAATGTGCTGCCTGAAAGGGTGGCGGAATCAAATTAAATAGTAACTTTCAAAAGGGAATGTGATAACCATTTGAAAAGGAAAATGTTGCAGGTCTATGTGGTGGGAGCAGGGGAGTGGGACTAATTGTTAACCCCTTTCAGAGAGCCGGTACAGGCAAGATGGCTGAATGGCCTCCTTCTGTGCTGTATGATTCTATGATTTAAGAATAGATTAGATAAGTGGTTGAAGGAAAGGGGTATAAAGGGATGTGGGAACACCATGCATACATGGGATTAGGACTACTGCTCATGTATAAACAACACGGACTGGTTGGGCAAAACGGCCCATTCCATGTTGTAAATTCTATGTAATTTTGACTTCAGTGCCCTCGTTTGTTTGAGTTTTGCTCCCTTTGCATTAGCACTCGGGTGTCTCAAAAATTCTTTGGATTGGAGCTTTCACAGGAATCAAATCAAACACAGGAAATAGGAAACATAGGAAACAGGAAACATAGGAATGAGTAAATAAAGGATCAGTAAACACAGGAAACATAGGAAACGGGAAGGATAAGAAACAATAACCACGGGAAACAGACGAACACAGGAACAGCAGTAGGACAGAAAACTTTCCATTTTGTTCTGCCATTCAGTTGAATCATGGATGATCTGTAACTCAACTCAATTCGCCCACTTTAGCTCCATATATCTTGATAATCTTACCGAACAAAACACTATCGATCTCAGTCTTGAAAGCTATTGCATCTCGGAAACAATTGTAATGTTGAGGCTGCCGCAAAACACGAATTAAGGCTGAATCCATGTGTGGAAAACAAGAGACTTTTTTAATACAACTGCATGGTACAAAATGGCTGAACAGAATGCTCCCAGAATTCTCTGGAAAAATCCTGAGGCCCCGCCCACTCCTGCCTTAAAGGTAAGGTGCCTTAAAGGGAATGTGCTCGATATTTGTCCACGGACGGAAAAGTGGATAATGCCCGTTTAGGTGGCGATCCGCCACACAGCTCCCCCCAGAATCCGCTTAGGAGGTGTGGACAAGATGGTGAGGCGGTCTGATGGGCCGGCCGGAGCGGCTCTTGTAGGACGCCGGTGGACGTGGAACGGCCGGGCGTGGAGCAGCCGGGTAAACCGGCTTGAAGGCAGGTCAGCCGCGTGGAGGTGGACGAGCTACAGGGATCTGATCACCGGGCTCCGAGTGTGCTGGCTTGAGTCGGTCAACCGACACTTTTTCGGTCCTGTCGCCCACTTGCATGGTGAAAAATTTGTCCCCAGCCTGTAGCACCTTGTAGGGCCCGTCGTACGGGGGTTGAAGGGGTCCGCGGTGGGCATCATGCCGGATGAAAACAAACCATGCCTGGTGCAGGCTTAGTGGGATGTGTGAGGTGGATTCGCCGTGTCGGGCAATGGGCACCGGGGCGAACTGCAGCGCCGGTGAGGCGAAGTCGTGGCGTTGCTGATCGGCTGACCAGGGTGTCGTGGCGGTGGGCAGGAACTCGCCGGGTACGCGCAGCGGCTGACCGTACACGAGCTCTGCTGCCGATGCGTGGGTGTCTTCTTTAACCACGGTGCGCAGGCTGAGGAGGACGCACGGAAGTCGGTCGGTCCAGGCGCCGTCCTGGAGGCTGGCTCGAAGAGATGCTTCAAGGATCTGTGGAACCGCTCACACAGTCCGTTGGCTTGGGGGTGGTATGCTGTGGTGCGGTGAATGGTCAACCCGAGATTGCGTGCGCGGCGGTCCAGAGTTCAGAGTTAAATTGCGGACCTCTGTCTGACGTCATGTCGGAGGGGACGCCGAACCATGTGACCCAGGTGCTGACGAAGGCTCTGGCGATGTCGGCGGTGGTGGTCGAGGTCAGCGGAATTGCCTCGGGCGAGCGTGTGGTGCGGTCAACGATGGTCAGCAAGTGCGTGTGGCCTTGCGGCGGCGGCAGGGGCCCGACGATGTCCACGTGGATATGGTCGAATCTCCGCGAGGGGATGGTAAACTCCTCGAGGGGTGCTTTCGTGTGTTGCTGTACCTTGGTCCATTGGCAGGCTAGGCAGGAGTTGGCCCAAGTACACACATCCTTGCGAAGGCTGCGCCAGACAAAGCGGTTGGCTACCAATTTGATGGCTGCGCGTGCGCAGGGGTGGGAGAGGTTGTGGAGAATGTTGAATACCCGGCAGCGCCAGGACGCTGGGACGACGGGCCGAGGTTGACATAGGAATATGTCGCACTTGACCGTGACTGCGGTCGGGCCACAGGCGACGTCGGCCAGGCGTAGCCCTGGTAGGTTGGTGGGTGCGGAGAGCAGATCACGGTAGGTGATCTGGTCTGCTGCGAGTTGAGCGTAGTCGACTGCCAGGTGTGCGGCATGGATGGCGGGGTGGGAGAGGCTGTCTGCTACCACATTGTCTCGGCCGGAGACGTGTTGGATGTCCGTGGTGAACTCGGACACTGCCGCGAGCTGGCGCTGCTGCCTGGCGGACCAAGGGTCGGTTGTCTTTGCCATTGCGAATGTCAGGGGTTGTGATCGACAAACGCAGTGAAGGGGTGGACCTCAAGCAGAAACCGGAAATGGCGGACCGCAAGGAACAGCGCGAGGAGCTCGCGGTCGAAGGTGCTGTACTTGACCTCCGGGGTGTGTAGTTGGCAGCTGAAGAAGGCAAGTGGTTGCCGGGCGCCATCGACCCACTGTTCATACACGGCACCGACCGCGTGGTTGGAGGCGTCCATGGTGAGCGCTACCCTGGCATTGGGCCGTGCGTGCGCGAGTAGGGTGGCGTTGGTGAGTGCGGTCTTGGTGGAGTCGAAGGCGGCGGACGCGTCTGTCGTCCATTCGACCTCCATCTTGCCGCTCCTGCCCCGGAGGGCTTCATACAGGGGCCTCATGAGGGACGCCACTTTGGTGATAAAGCGGTTATAGAAATTCACCATCCCGAGGAACTCCTGGAGGCCTTTGATGGTGGTGGGGTGGAGAAATTGTTGGACGGCCTGCACCTTGTGGGCAGGGGAATGGCCCCAGCATGGGTGATGTGGTGGCCGAGGAAGTCGATCTTGTCCAGTCCGAACTGGCATTTGGCTGGGCTGAGGATGAGCCCGTGGTCGCTGAGGCACCCGTACAGGATGCAAAGGTGTTCGAGGTGTTCCTGCTTGGAGGAACTGGCTACCAGGATGTCGTCCAGGTAGACGAACAGGAACTTCAGGTCCCGAAGGACCGAGTCCATGAGCCGTTGGAATGCCTGGGCCGCGTTTTAGAGGCCGAAGGGCATCCGCAGGAACTCGAACAGGCCAAAGGGGGTGATTACGGCCGTCTTGGGGACGTCCACGGGGTGGACGGGGACTTGGTGGTAGCCGCGCACCAGTTCGACCTTGGAAAAGACTGAGCGGCCGGCCAGTCTAGCCGAGAAGTCCTGAATGTGCGGCATGGGGTACTGATCAGGGGTGGTGGCGTCATTGAGGCGGCGGTAATCCCCGCAGGGGCGCCAACCCCCGCCTGGTTTGGGGGCGATGTGGAGTGGGGAGGCCCAGGGACTGTGGGAGTAGCGGATGATGCCGAGCTGTTCCATAGTGGCAAACTCGGTCCGCACGATCTCCAGTTTGGTCGGGTCCAGCCTGCGGGCGTGGGCGTACACTGGGGGGCATGTGGTGGGGATGAAGTGTTCCACCCCATGTTTGGTGGCCTCCACGGAGAAGGTCGGATTGGTAAGGGTGGGAATTCGATCAGTAGTGCCGAGTAGTTATCCGTGGCCCGGGCGTGGCACTGTGACGCCATGTCGGCGGGTTGACGGGGGGCCATGGCGCCCAGGATGGGGGACATGGTGTTTATGTCCACGAGGCGGTGACAGGGGATGTCTACCAGTAGGCCGTGGGCGCACAGGAAATCTGCGCCGATGAGAGGGGAGAGCACCTTGGCAGTGATGAACTCCCATCGCTGGCGGCGACCAGCGAGGTCGAGGGTGACTATCCGGGTGCCATATGTCCGGATTTCTGAGCCGTTAGCAGCAGCCAGCGCCGGTCCTTATTCGCCCTTTTGGATGTCGAGGGAGGAGGCCGGGATGACGCTGTGCTGAGCCCCAATGTCGCACAGGAACCGGCGGCCGGTTTTGTCATCCGTGACGAACAGCAGGGAGCCCGTGTGGCCCACGGCCATCGCGGGGGCTGGTACGGGGGCGGACTTGAAAGAGCAGGGAGGTGTGCACCGTTGTGCCCTGGCGGCGAACCGTGTGTGGTAGTAACAGTGGCCCGGGTTAGTGGGGCGTGAAGGCCCCGTGGGCCTGGTGGTAGGCCCTTGTGGCCGTGTGGTGGCCGGTGAGGGGTGCGCACAGGCATTGGTTGCCAGGTCCGGAGTGACGTCGCGGCTGGAGTGAGCGGACAGCAGCTTGTCGGCCTCATCGGCCAGGGCTTCCAGGTTCGTGAGGCCACGATCGCTGGGCGGATGCTGAGAGGGAGCTGGCGGATGAACAGCATGCGGAAGAGGGATCCGGGTGGGCTCTCGTCAGTGAGGGAGAGCATGTGGGAGAGGAGGTCTGATGGTGAGGCATCACCGAGGCCTGGAAGTTCGAGGAGGTGGCAGTTTCGCTGATATGCCGAGGCCGTAAATTTTTTAAGGAGCACTGTCTTGAGATGTGCATACTTGCCTTCCTCTGGTGGGTTCTGCAGCGCTGTCCAAACCTTCGAAACTGTGGCGCTACCGAGTGATGTGACGAGATAGTCGTACTTCGTCCCATCTGTGGTGATGTTTCGCAGCCGGAAGCGAGATTCAGCTTGGAGAAACCAGAATTCGGGCTGGTTTTCCCAAAACTCCGGCAGTTTCACAGAAACTGCGTCCGTGTCCACCATTGCAGTGCTCGGAATACGTTCTGAGCATCGGGGTCACCGATGTTGAGGATGCCGTGAAACATGAATTAAGGCTGAATCCATGTGTGGAAAACAAGAGACTTTTTAAATACAACTGCATGGTACAAAATGGCTGAACAGAATGCTCCCAGAATTCTCTGAAAAAACCCTGAGGCCCCGCCCACTCCTGCCTTAAAGGTAAGGTGCCTTAAAGGGAAGGTGCTCGATATTTGTCCAAGGACGGAAAAGTGGATAATGCCCGTTTAGGTGGCGATCCGCCACAGTAACACAGAAAAGATGACTGAGAAAAGCGAACAACATTTGCCCCCAGAATAGGTAACAAATGGCAGTGACTTTGACGAATTCGAATTCATGGAGGGGAGGAGTCTGGTGAGAACATCTTTGTGGTAATGGCAGATGGAAATAATAAAGGAGTTTATGAGGGGTTCAGGGGTTGAAGTAGTTCCGGTGGTGAGTGATGATGTGGATTTAGAGCTCGGCTGTCTTTGTGAGGGAGAAGATGTGCAGTCAGAAAATCAGCTCAGAGTTGAACAGTACAGCACGGTGGAATCAAGTTGGATTAGCCTGAGATAGCGTCTGAGCATCAGGAGGCTAAGGTTGAGTACAAGCTGGTTCAGCATGAGGCACTGGCTGCGGAGTGGGGTGGAGTGACTGCCGAGGGAGTGGTGATTAGGGATGGGTCAAAGCCGATGGCTCAACAGTTCGTCTTCAAAAGCGTGGATCATAACCAGCTGCAGTAAGATCATCAGTGTTATAGTGGGAAAACTGAAGCAACAGCAGAACTGTCACATTGTAATTATCATCAGTACTGTGAGAGAGGAGTCACCACCAGTAACGTTAAAGTCAGGTCACCGTCTGTAATGGTAGAGCAGGGACTCCGCCAGAAAATTGTATAATGCTTTCACCACCAGTAATGTTAGAGTAGAATCATCACCAGTAATGTCAGAGTAGAGTCATCAAAAGTAATGTTAGAGTCAAATCACCACCAGTAATGTGAGAGTAGGGTCACCACCAGTAATGTTAGTGTAGGATCACCACCAGTAATGTTAGAGTAGGGTCACCATCAGTAATGTTAGAGTAAAGTCAGCACCAGTAATGTTAGAGTAGAGTCATCACCAGTAATGTTAGAGTAGAGACATCACCAGTAATGTTAGAGTAGAATCACGACCAATAATGTGAGAGTAGGGTCACCACCAATAATGTTAGAGTAGGCTCACCACCAGTAATGTTAGAGTAGGATCACCACCAGTAATGTGAGAGTAGGGTCACCACCAGTAATGTTAGAGTAGGGTCACCACCAGTAATGTTAGAGTAGGATCACCACCAGTAATGTTAAAGTAGGGTCACCACCAGTGATGTTAGAGTAGAGTCACCACCAGTAATGTTAGAGTAGGGTCACCACCAGTAATGTTAGAGTAGACTCACCACCAGTAATGTTAGAGTAGTGTCACCACCAGTAATGTTAGATTGGGTTCACCAGCAGTAATGTTAGAGTGGGTTCACCAGCAGTAATGTTAGAGTAGAGTCACCAACAGTAACGTGAAAGTCAGGTCACCATCTGTAATGGTAGAGTAGGGACTCCGCCAGAAAATTGTACAATGTTTTCACCACCAGTAATGTTAGAGTAGGGTCACCACCAGTAATGTTAGAGTAGAGTCATCACCAGTAATGTTAGAGTAGAATCAGCACCAGTAATGTGAGAGTAGGGTCACCACCAGTAATGTTAGAGTAGGGTCACCACAAGTAATGTTAGAGTAGCGTCACCACAAGTAATGTTAGAGTAGGGTCACCATCAGTAATGTTAGAGCAGGGTCACCACAAGTAATGTTAGAGTCGGGTCACCACCAGTAATGTTAGAGTAGGGTCACCACCAGTGATGTTAGAGTAGGGTCACCACCAGTAATGTTAGAGTAGGGTGACCACCAGTAATGTTAGAGTAGGGTCACCACCAGTAATGTTAGAGTAGGGTCACCACCAGTAATGTTTGAGAGGAGTCACCACCAGTAATGTTAGAGTGGGTTCACCACCAGTAATGTTAGAGCAGGGTCACCACCAATAATATTAGGGTAGTGTCACCACCAGCAATATTAGAGCAGGGTCACCAGCAGTTGTGTTAGAGTAGGTCACCATAAGTAATGTTAGTATAGGTCAACCCCAGTAATGTTAGAGTAGATTCACGATCAGTAATATTATAGTAGGGTCTTCACCAGTGATGCTAGAGTAGAGTCATCACCAGCAGTGTTAGAGTAGGGTCACCACCAGTAATGTTAGAGTTGTGTCACCACCAATAATTTTAGAGTAGAGTCACCACCAGTAATGTTAGAGTGGAATCATCACCAGTAATGTTAGAGTAGTGTCATTACCAGTAATGTTAGAGCAGAGTCACCACCAGTAATGTTAGAGTTTGGTCACCACCAGTAATGTTCGAGTAGAGTCAACACCAGTAATGTTAGAGTAGAGTCACCACCAGTAATGTTAGAGTAGGGTCACCAGCAGTAATGTTAGAGTAGAGTCACCAGCAGTAATGTTAGAGTAGACTCACCACCATTAATGTTAGAGTAGTGTCACCACCACTAATGTTAGAGTAGAGTCACCACCATAAATGTTAGAGTAGAGTCACCACCACTAATGTTAGAGTAGAGTCACCTCCAGTAATGTTAGAGTAGAGTCACCACCACTAATGTTAGAGTAGACTCACCACCAGTAATGTTAGAGTAGACTCACCACCAGTAATGTTAGAGTAGACTCACCACCACTGTTAGAGAAGGGTCACCACCAGTAATGTTAGATTAGAGTCACCACCAGTAATGTTAGAGTAGACTCACCGCCAGCAATGTTAGTGTAGACTCACCACCAGTAATGTTAGAGTAGAGTCACCACCAGTAATGATAGAGTAGAGTCACCGCCAGTAATGTTAGAGTAGGGTCTCCAGCAGTAATGTTAGAGTAGAGTTACCACCAGTAATGTTAGAGTAGGGTCACCAGCAGTAATGTTAGAGTAGGGTCACCAGCAGTAATGTTAGAGTAGGGTCACCAGCAGTAATGTTAGAGTAGGGTCACCACCAGTAATGTTAGAGGAGGGTCACCACCAGTAATGTTAGAGTAGGGTCACCAGCAGTAATGTTAGAGTAGGTTCACACGCAGTAATGTTCCATTAGTGTTCTCACCAGTAATGTTGGAGTAGAGTCACCAGCAGTAATGTCAGAGTCGGGTCACCAGCAGTAATGTTAGAGTTGGGTCACCACCAGTAATGTTCGAGTAGAGTCAACACCAGTAATGTTAGAGTAGGGTCACCAGCAGTAATGTTAGAGTAGAGTCACCACCAGTAATGTTAGAGTAGGGTCACCAGCAGTAATGTTAGAGTAGGGTCACCACCAGTAATGTTCGAGTAGAGTCACTACCAGTAATGTTAGAGTAGCGTCAACACCACTAATGTTAGTGTTGACTCACCACCAGTAATGTTAGAGTAGAGTCACCACCAGCGACGTTAGAGTAGAGTCACCACCACTAATGTTAGAGTAGACTCACCACCAGTAATGTTAGAGTAGACTCACCACCAGTAATGTTAGAGTAGGCTCACCACCACTAATGTTAGAGTAGGGTCACCACCAGTAATGTTAGGTTAGAGTCACCACCAGTAATGTTAGAGTAGACTCACCGCCAGTAAGGTTAGTGTAGACACACCACCAGTAATGTTAGAGTAGGGTCACCAACAGTAATGTTAGAGTAGAGTCACCACTAGTAATGTTAGAGTAGGGTCACCAGCAGTAATGATACAGTAGAGTAACCAACAGTAATGATAGAGTAGAGTCACCACCAGTAATGTTAGAGTAGGGTCTCCAGCAGTAATGTTAGAGCAGGGTCACCACCAGTAATGTTAGAGTAGGGTCACCAGCAGCAATGTTAGAGTAGGGTCACCAGCAGTAATGTTAGAGTAGGGTCACCAGCAGTAATGTTAGAGTAGGGTCACCACCAGTAACGTTAGAGTAGGGTCACCACCAGTAATGTTAGAGTAGGGTCACCACCATTAATGTTAGAGTAGACTCACCACCAGTAATGTTAGAGTAGGGTCAGCACCAGTAATGTTAGAGTAGGGTCACCACCAGTAATGTTAGAGTAGGGTCACCACCAGTAATGTTAGAGTATGGTCACCACCAGTAATGTTAGAGTAGGGTCACCACCAGTAATGTTAGAGTAGACTCACCACCAGTAATGTTAGAGTAGGGTCACCACCAGTAATGTTAGAGTATGGTCACCACCAGTAATGTTAGAGTAGGGTCACCACCAGTGATGTTAGAGTAGAGTCACCACCAGTAATGTCAGAGTAGAGTCACCACCAATAACATTAGGGTAGTGTCACCACCAGTAATATTAGAGCAGGGTCACCAGCAGTTGTGTTAGAGTAGGTCACCATAAGTAATGTTAGAACAGGTCAACACAAGTAATGTTAGAGTAGATTCACGACCAGTAATGTTGGAGTAGGTTCATCACCAGTAATGATAGAGTAGGGTCACCACCAGTAATATTATAGTAGGGTCATCACCAGTAATGCTAGAGTCATGTCACCAGCAGTAATGCTAGGGGAGGATCACCACCAGTAATTTTAGAGTAGAGTCACTACCAGTAATGTTAGAGTAGGGTCACCACCAGTATTGTTAGAGTAGAGTCATCACCAGTAATGTTAGAGTGGAGTCATCACCAGTAAGGTTAGATTAGTGTCATCACCAGTAATGTTAGTGTAGTTTCATCACCAGTAATGTTAGAGCAGAGTCAACACCAGTAATGTTAGAGTAGTGTCACGACCAGTAATGTTAGAGTAGGGTCATCACCAGTAATGTTAGAGTAGGTTCACCTGCAGTATTGTTAGAGTAGAGTCAACACCAGTAATGTTAGAGTGGAGTCACTTGCAGTAATGTTAGAGTAGGTTCACACGCAGTAATGTTACATTAGTGTTCTCACCAGTAATGTTGGAGTAGAGTTACCAGCAGTAATGTTAGACTCGGGTCACCAGCAGTAATGTTAGAGTAGGTTCACCACCAGTAATGTTCAAGTAGAGTCAACACCAGTAATGTTAGAGTAGAGACATCAGCAGTAATGTTAGAGTAGACTCACCACCAGTAATGTTAGAGTAGAGTCACCACCAATAATGTTAGAGTAGAGTCACCACCAGTAATGTTAGAGTATGGTCACCACCAGTAATGTTAGAGTAGGGTCACCACCAGTAATGTTAGAGTATGGTCACCACCAGTAATGTTAGAGTAGGGTCACCACCAGTAATGTGAGAGTATGGTCACCACCAATAATGTTAGAGTAGTATCACCACCAGTAATGTTAGAGTAGGGTCACCACCAGTAATGTTAGAGTAGGGTCACAACCAGTAATGTTAGAGTAGGGTCACTATCTGTAATGTTAGAGTAGACTCACCACCAGTAATGTTAGAGTAGGGTCACCACCAGTAATGTTAGAGTATGGTCACCACCAGTAATGTTAGAGTAGACTCACCACCAGTAATGTTAGAGTAGGGTCACCACCAGTAATGTTAGAGTAGACTCACCACCAGTAATGTTAGAGTAGGGTCACCACCAGTAATGTTAGAGTATGGTCACCACCAGTAATGTTAGAGTAGACTCACCACCAGTAATGTTAGAGTAGGGTCACCACCAGTGATGTTAGAGTAGAGTCACCACCAATAACATTAGGGTAGTTTCACCGCGAGTAATATTAGAGCAGGGTCACCAGCAGTTGTGTTAGAGTAGGTCACCATAAGTAATGTTAGATTAGGTCAACACAAGTAATGTTAGAGTAGATTCACGACCAGTAATGTTGGAGTAGGTTCATCACCAGTAATGATAGAGTAGGGTCACCACCAGTAATGGTAGAGTAGAGTCCGACCAGTAATGTTAGAGTAGAGTCATCACCAGTAGTGTTAGAGTAGGGTCACCACCAGTAATGTTAGAGTAGGGTCACCAGCGGTAATGTTAGAGTAGAGTCACCACCAGTAATGTTAGAGTAGAGTCACCACCAGTAATGTTTGAGTTGGCTCACCACCAGTAATGTTAGAGTAGAGTCACCACCAGCAATGTTAGAGTAGAGTCACCACCAGTAATGTTAGAGTAAGGTCACCACCAGCAATGTTAGAGTAGAGTCACCACCAGTACTGTTAGAGTAGAGTCACCACCAGTAATGTTAGAGTAGTGTCACGACCAGTTATGTTAGAGTAGGGTCATCACCAGTAATGTTAGAGTAGGTTCACCTGCAGTATTGTTAGAGTAGAGTCAACACCAGTAATGTTAGAGTGGAGTCACTAGCAGTAATGTTAGAGTAGATTCACACGCAGTAATGTTACATTCGTGTTCTAACCAGTAATGTTGGAGTAGAGTCACCAGCAGTAATGTTAGACTCGGGTCACCAGCAGTAAAGTTAGAGTAGGTTCACCACCAGTAATGTTAGAGTAGGGTCACCAGCGGTAATGTTAGAGTAGAGTCACCACCAGTAATGTTAGAGTAGAGTCACCAGCAGTAATGTTAGAGTAGACTCACCACCAGTAATGTTAGAGTAGGGTCACCAGCGGTAATGTTAGAGTAGAGTCACCACCAGTAATGTTAGAGTAGAGTCACCACCAGTAATGTTAGAGTAGAGTCACCATCAGTAATGTTAGAGTTGACTCACCACCAGTAATGTTAGAGTAGAGTCACCACCAGCAATGTTAGAGTAGAGTCACCACCAGTACTGTTAGAGTAGAGTCACCACCAGTACTGTTAGAGTAGACTCACCACCATTAATGTTAGAGTACTTCACCAACACTAATGTTAGAGTGGAGTCACCACCATTAATGTTAGAGTTGAGTCACCACCAGTAATGTTAGAGTAGACTCACCACCATTAATGTTAGAGTAGAGTCACCACCACTAATGTTAGAGTAGAGTCACCACCAGTAATGTTAGAGTAGAGTCACCACCAGTAATGTTAGAGTAGAGTCACGACCAGTAATGTTAAAGTAGGGTCATCACCAGTAATGTTAGAGTAGGTTCACCTGCAGTATTGTTAGAGTAGAGTCAACACCAGTAATGTTAGAGTGGAGTCACTAGCAGTAATGTTAGAGTTGGGTCACCAGCAGTAATGTCAGAGTTGGGTCACCACCAGTAATGTTCGAGTAGAATCAACACCAGTAATGTTAGAGTAGGGTCACCAGCCGTAATGTTAGAGTAGAGTCACCAGCAGTACGTTAGAGTAGACTCAGCACCAGTAATGTTAGAGTAGGGTCACCAGCAGTAATGTTAGAGTAGAGTCACCACCAGTAATGTTAGAGTAGGGTCACCAGCAGTAATGTTAGAGTAGGGTCACCACCAGTAATGTTCGAGTAGAGTCACTACCAGTAATGTTAGAGTAGCGTCAACACCACTAATGTTAGTGTTGACTCACCACCAGTAATGTTAGAGTAGCGTCACCACCAGCGACGTTAGAGTAGAGTCACCACCAGTAATGTTAGAGTGGAGTCACCACCACTAATGTTAGAGTAGACTCACCACCAGTAATGTTAGAGTAGACTCACCACCAGTAATGTTAGAGTAGACTCACCACCAGTACTGTTAGAGTAGACTCACCACCACTAATGTTAGAGTAGGGTCACCACCAGTAATGTTAGTTTAGAGTCACCACCAGTAATGTTAGAGTAGACTCACCGCCAGTAAGGTTAGTGTAGACACAACACCAGTAATGTTAGAGTAGGGTCACCAACAGTAATGTTAGAGTAGAGTCACCACCAGTAATGTTAGAGTAGGGCTACCAGCAGTAATGTTAGAGTAGAGTCAACACCAGTAATTTTAGAGTAGATTCACCACCAGTAATGTTAGAGTAGGGTCACCAGCCGTAATGGTAGAGTAGAGTCACCAGCAGTAATGTTAGAGTAGACTCAGCACCAGTAATGTTAGAGTAGGGTCACCAGCAGTAATGTTAGAGTAGAGTCACCACCAGTAATGTTAGAGTAGGGTCACCAGCAGTAATGTTAGAGTAGTGTCACCACCAGTAATGTTCGAGTAGAGTCACTACCAGTAATGTTAGAGTAGCGTCAACACCACTAATGTTAGTGTTGACTCACCACCAGTAATGTTAGAGTGGAGTCACCACCAGCGACGTTAGAGTAGAGTCACCACCAGTAATGTTAGAGTGGAGTCACCACCACTAATGTTAGAGTAGACTCACCACCAGTAATGTTAGAGTAGACTCACCACCAGTACTGTTAGAGTAGACTCACCGCCAGTAAGGTTAGTGTAGACACAACACCAGTAATGTTAGAGTAGGGTCACCAACTGTAATGTTAGAGTAGAGTCACCACCAGTAATGTTAGAGTAGGGTCACCAGCAGTAATGTTAGAGTAGAGTCACCACCAGTAATGATAGAGTAGAGGCACCACCAGTAATGTTAGAGTAGGGTCTCCAGCAGTAATGTTAGAGTAGAGTCACCACCAGTAATGTTAGAGTAGGGTCACCAGCAGCAATGTTAGAGTAGGTCACCAGCAGTAATGTTAGAGCAGGGTCACCACCAGTAACGTTAGAGTAGGGTCACCACCAGTAATGTTAGAGTAGGGTCACCACCAGTAATGTTAGAGTAGACTCACCACCAATAATGTTGGAGTAGTGTCACCACCAGTAATGTTAGAGTAGACTCACCACCAGTAATGTTAGAGTAGGGTCACCACCAGTAATGTTAGAGTAGACTCACCACCAGTAATGTTAGAGTAGAGTCACCACCAGTAATGTTAGAGTAGACTCACCACCAGTAATGTTAGAGTAGGGTCACCACCAGTAATGTTAGAGTAGGTTCACACGCAGTAATGTTCCATTAGTGTTCTCACCAGTAATGTTGGAGTAGAGTCACCAGCAGTAATGTTAGATTCGGGTCACCAGCAGTAATGTTAGAGTTGGGTCACCACCAGTAATGTTCGAGTAGAGTCAACACCAGTAATGTTAGAGTAGATTCACCACCAGTAATGTTAGAGTAGGGTCACCAGCCGTAATGTTAGAGTAGGGTCACCAGCAGTAATGCTAGAGTAGATTCACCACCAGTAATGTTAGAGTAGGGTCACCAGCCGTAATGTTAGAGTAGGGTCACCAGCAGTAATGCTAGAGTGGAGTCACCACCACTAATGTTAGAGTAGACTCACCACCAGTAATGTTAGAGTAGACTCACCACCAGTAATGTTAGAGTAGACTCACCACCACTAATGTTAGAGTAGGGTCACCACCAGTAATGTTAGGTTAGAGTCACCACCAGTAATGTTAGAGTAGACTCACCGCCAGTAAGGTTAGTGTAGACACAACACCAGTAATGTTAGAGTAGGGTCACCAACAGTAATGTTAGAGTAGAGTCACCACCAGTAATGTTAGAGTAGAGTCACCACCAGTAATGATAGAGTAGAGTCACCACCAGTAACGTTAGAGTCGGGTCACCACCAGTAATGTTAGAGTAGGATCACCACCAGTAATGTTAGTGTAGGGTCTCCAGCAGTAACGTTATAGTAGAGTCACCACCAGTAACGTTAGAGTAGGGTCACCACCAGTAATGTTAGAGTAGGGTCACCACCAGTAATGTTAGAGTAGACTCACCACCAATAATGTTAGAGTAGTGTCACCACCAGTAATGTTAGAGTAGGGTCACCACCAGTAATGTTAGAGTACGGTCACCACCAGTAATGTTAGAGTAGGATCACCACCAGTAATGTTAGAGTATGGTCACCACCAGTAATGTTAGAGTAGGGTCACCACCAGTAAAGTTAGAGTAGACTCACCACCAGTAATGTTAGAGTAGGGTCACCACCAGTAATGTTAGAGTAGGGTCACCACCAGTAATGTTAGAGTAGGGTCACCACCAGTAATGTTAGAGTAGACTCACCACCAGTAATGTTAGAGTAGGGTCACCACCAGTAATGTTAGAGTAGACTCACCACCAGTAATGTTAGAGTAGAGTCACCACCAGTAATGTTAGAGTATGGTCACCACCAGTAATGTTAGAGTAGGGTCACCACCAGTAATGTTAGAGTATGGTCACCACCAGTAATGTTAGAGTAGGGTCACCACCAGTAATGTTAGAGTAGACTCAAAACCAGTAATGTTAGAGTAGGGTCACCACCAGTAATGTTAGAGTAGACTCACCACCAGTAATGTTAGAGTAGGGTCACCACCAGTAATGTTAGAGTAGTGTCACCACCAGTAATGCTAGAGTAGACTCACCACCAGTAATGTTAGAGTAGGGTCACCACCAGTAATGTTAGAGTAGACTCAAAACCAGTAATGTTAGAGTAGGGTCACCACCAGTAATGTTAGAGTAGACTCACCACCAGTAATGTTAGAGTAGGGTCACCACCAGTGATGTTAGAGTAGGGTCACCACCAGTAATGTTAGAGTAGGGTCACCACCAGTAATGTTAGAGTAGAGTCACCACCAATAACATTAGGGTAGTGTCACCACCAGTAATATTAAAGCAGGGTCACCAGCAGTTGTGTTAGAGTAGGTCACCATAAGTAATGTTAGAATAGGTCAACACAAGTAATGTTAGAGTAGATTCACGACCAGTAATGTTGGAGTAGGTTCATCACCAGTAATGATAGAGTAGGTTCACCACCAGTAATGATAGAGTAGAGTCCGACCAGTACTGTTAGAGTAGAGTCAGCACCAGTAATGTTAGAGTAGGGTCATCACCAGTAATGCAAGAGTCGTGTCACCAGCAGTAATGCTAGGGGAGGATCACCACCAGTAATTTTAGAGTAGAGTCACTACCAGTAATGTTAGAGTAGGGTCACCACCAGTATTGTTAGAGTTGAGTCATCACCAGTCATGTTAGAGTAGGGTCACCAGCAGTAACGTTAGAGTATAGTCACCACCAGTAATGTTAGAGCAGAGTCCGACCAGTAATGTTAGAGTAGAGTCACCACCAGTAATATTGGAGTAGAGTCACGACCAGTAAGGTTCGAGTAGAATCACCACCAGTAATGTTAGAGTGGAGTCATCACCAGTAAGGTTAGATTAGTGTCATCACCAGTAATGTTAGAGTAGTTTCATCACCAGTAATGTTAGAGCAGAGTCAACACCAGTAATGTTAGAGTAGTGTCACGACCAGTTATGTTAGAGTAGGGTCATCACCAGTAATGTTAGAGTAGCTTCACCTGCAGTATTGTTAGAGTAGAGTCAACACCAGTAATGTTAGAGTAGACTCACCACCAGTATGTTAGAGTAGAGTCACCACCAGCAATGTTAGAGTAGAGTCACCACCAGTACTGTTAGAGTAGAGTCACCACCAATAATGTTAGAGTAGACTCACCACCATTAATGTTAGAGTACTTCACCACCACTAATGTTAGAGTAGAGTCACCACCATTAATGTTAGAGTAGAGTCACCACCAATAATGTTAGAGTAGACTCACCACCTTTAATGTTAGAGTAGAGTCACCACCACTAATGTTAGAGTAGAGTCACCACCAGTAATGTTAGAGTGGAATCATCACCAGTAATGTTAGAGTAGTGTCATTACCAGTAATGTTAGAGCAGAGTCACCACCAGTAATGTTACAGTAGAGTCACGACCAGTAATGTTAGAGTAGAGTCACCAGCAGTAATGTTAGAGTTTGGTCACCACCAGTAATGTTCGAGTAGAGTCAACACCAGTAATGTTAGAGTAGAGTCACCACCAGTAATGTTAGAGTAGGGTCACCAGCAGTAATGTTAGAGTAGAGTCACCAGCAGTAATGTTAGATTAGACTCACCACCATTAATGTTAGAGTAGTGTCACCACCACTAATGTTAGAGTAGAGTCACCACCATAAATGTTAGAGTAGAGTCACCACCACTAATGTTAGAGTAGAGTCACCTCCAGTAATGTTAGAGTAGAGTCACCACCACTAATGTTAGAGTAGACTCACCACCAGTAATGTTAGAGTAGACTCACCACCAGTAATGTTAGAGTAGACTCACCACCACTGTTAGAGAAGGGTCACCACCAGTAATGTTAGATTAGAGTCACCACCAGTAATGTTAGAGTAGACTCACCGCCAGTAATGTTAGTGTAGACTCACCACCAGTAATGTTAGAGTAGAGTCACCACCAGTAATGATAGAGTAGAGTCACCGCCAGTAATGTTAGAGTAGGGTCTCCAGCAGTAATGTTAGAGTAGAGTTACCACCAGTAATGTTAGAGTAGGGTCACCAGCAGTAATGTTAGAGTAGGGTCACCAGCAGTAATGTTAGAGTAGGGTCACCAGCAGTAATGTTAGAGTAGGGTCACCACCAGTAATGTTAGAGGAGGGTCACCACCAGTAATGTTAGAGTAGGGTCACCAGCAGTAATGTTAGAGTAGGTTCACACGCAGTAATGTTCCATTAGTGTTCTCACCAGTAATGTTGGAGTAGAGTCACCAGCAGTAATGTCAGAGTCGGGTCACCAGCAGTAATGTTAGAGTTGGGTCACCACCAGTAATGTTCGAGTAGAGTCAACACCAGTAATGTTAGAGTAGGGTCACCAGCAGTAATGTTAGAGTAGAGTCACCACCAGTAATGTTAGAGTAGGGTCACCAGCAGTAATGTTAGAGTAGGGTCACCACCAGTAATGTTCGAGTAGAGTCACTACCAGTAATGTTAGAGTAGCGTCAACACCACTAATGTTAGTGTTGACTCACCACCAGTAATGTTAGAGTAGAGTCACCACCAGCGACGTTAGAGTAGAGTCACCACCACTAATGTTAGAGTAGACTCACCACCAGTAATGTTAGAGTAGACTCACCACCAGTAATGTTAGAGTAGGCTCACCACCACTAATGTTAGAGTAGGGTCACCACCAGTAATGTTAGGTTAGAGTCACCACCAGTAATGTTAGAGTAGACTCACCACCAGTAAGGTTAGTGTAGACACACCACCAGTAATGTTAGAGTAGGGTCACCAACAGTAATGTTAGAGTAGAGTCACCACTAGTAATGTTAGAGTAGGGTCACCAGCAGTAATGATACAGTAGAGTCACCAACAGTAATGATAGAGTAGAGTCACCACCAGTAATGTTAGAGTAGGGTCTCCAGCAGTAATGTTAGAGCAGGGTCACCACCAGTAATGTTAGAGTAGGGTCACCAGCAGCAATGTTAGAGTAGGGTCACCAGCAGTAATGTTAGAGTAGGGTCACCAGCAGTAATGTTAGAGTAGGGTCACCACCAGTAACGTTAGAGTAGGGTCACCACCAGTAATGTTAGAGTAGGGTCACCACCATTAATGTTAGAGTAGACTCACCACCAGTAATGTTAGAGTAGGGTCAGCACCAGTAATGTTAGAGTAGGGTCACCACCAGTAATGTTAGAGTAGGGTCACCACCAGTAATGTTAGAGTATGGTCACCACCAGTAATGTTAGAGTAGGGTCACCACCAGTAATGTTAGAGTAGACTCACCACCAGTAATGTTAGAGTAGGGTCACCACCAGTAATGTTAGAGTATGGTCACCACCAGTAATGTTAGAGTAGGGTCACCACCAGTGATGTTAGAGTAGAGTCACCACCAGTAATGTCAGAGTAGAGTCACCACCAATAACATTAGGGTAGTGTCACCACCAGTAATATTAGAGCAGGGTCACCAGCAGTTGTGTTAGAGTAGGTCACCATAAGTAATGTTAGAACAGGTCAACACAAGTAATGTTAGAGTAGATTCACGACCAGTAATGTTGGAGTAGGTTCATCACCAGTAATGATAGAGTAGGGTCACCACCAGTAATATTATAGTAGGGTCATCACCAGTAATGCTAGAGTCATGTCACCAGCAGTAATGCTAGGGGAGGATCACCACCAGTAATTTTAGAGTAGAGTCACTACCAGTAATGTTAGAGTAGGGTCACCACCAGTATTGTTAGAGTAGAGTCATCACCAGTAATGTTAGAGTGGAGTCATCACCAGTAAGGTTAGATTAGTGTCATCACCAGTAATGTTAGTGTAGTTTCATCACCAGTAATGTTAGAGCAGAGTCAACACCAGTAATGTTAGAGTAGTGTCACGACCAGTAATGTTAGAGTAGGGTCATCACCAGTAATGTTAGAGTAGGTTCACCTGCAGTATTGTTAGAGTAGAGTCAACACCAGTAATGTTAGAGTGGAGTCACTAGCAGTAATGTTAGAGTAGGTTCACACGCAGTAATGTTACATTAGTGTTCTCACCAGTAATGTTGGAGTAGAGTTACCACCAGTAATGTTAGGTTAGAGTCACCACCAGTAATGTTAGAGTAGACTCACCGCCAGTAAGGTTAGTGTAGACACACCACCAGTAATGTTAGAGTAGGGTCACCAACAGTAATGTTAGAGTAGAGTCACCACTAGTAATGTTAGAGTAGGGTCACCAGCAGTAATGATACAGTAGAGTCACCAACAGTAATGATAGAGTAGAGTCACCACCAGTAATGTTAGAGTAGGGTCTCCAGCAGTAATGTTAGAGCAGAGTCACCACCAGTAATGTTAGAGTAGGGTCACCAGCAGCAATGTTAGAGTAGGGTCACCAGCAGTAATGTTAGAGTAGGGTCACCAGCAGTAATGTTAGAGTAGGGTCACCACCAGTAACGTTAGAGTAGGGTCACCACCAGTAATGTTAGAGTAGGGTCACCACCATTAATGTTAGAGTAGACTCACCACCAGTAATGTTAGAGTAGGGTCAGCACCAGTAATGTTAGAGTAGGGTCACCACCAGTAATGTTAGAGTAGGGTCACCACCAGTAATGTTAGAGTATGGTCACCACCAGTAATGTTAGAGTAGGGTCACCACCAGTAATGTTAGAGTAGACTCACCACCAGTAATGTTAGAGTAGGGTCACCACCAGTAATGTTAGAGTATGGTCACCACCAGTAATGTTAGAGTAGGGTCACCACCAGTGATGTTAGAGTAGAGTCACCACCAGTAATGTCAGAGTAGAGTCACCACCAATAACATTAGGGTAGTGTCACCACCAGTAATATTAGAGCAGTGTCACCAGCAGTTGTGTTAGAGTAGGTCACCATAAGTAATGTTAGAACAGGTCAACACAAGTAATGTTAGAGTAGATTCACGACCAGTAATGTTGGAGTAGGTTCATCACCAGTAATGATAGAGTAGGGTCACCACCAGTAATATTATAGTAGGGTCATCACCAGTAATGCTAGAGTCATGTCACCAGCAGTAATGCTAGGGGAGGATCACCACCAGTAATTTTAGAGTAGAGTCACTACCAGTAATGTTAGAGTAGGGTCACCACCAGTATTGTTAGAGTAGAGTCATCACCAGTAATGTTAGAGTGGAGTCATCACCAGTAAGGTTAGATTAGTGTCATCACCAGTAATGTTAGTGTAGTTTCATCACCAGTAATGTTAGAGCAGAGTCAACACCAGTAATGTTAGAGTAGTGTCACGACCAGTAATGTTAGAGTAGGGTCATCACCAGTAATGTTAGAGTAGGTTCACCTGCAGTATTGTTAGAGTAGAGTCAACACCAGTAATGTTAGAGTGGAGTCACTAGCAGTAATGTTAGAGTAGGTTCACACGCAGTAATGTTACATTAGTGTTCTCACCAGTAATGTTGGAGTAGAGTTACCAGCAGTAATGTTAGACTCGGGTCACCAGCAGTATTGTTAGAGTAGGTTCACCACCAGTAATGTTCAAGTAGAGTCAACACCAGTAATGTTAGAGTAGAGACATCAGCAGTAATGTTAGAGTAGACTCACCACCAGTAATGTTAGAGTAGAGTCACCACCAATAATGTTAGAGTAGAGTCACCACCAGTAATGTTAGAGTATGGTCACCACCAGTAATGTTAGAGTAGGGTCACCACCAGTAATGTTAGAGTATGGTCACCACCAGTAATGTTAGAGTAGGGTCACCACCAGTAATGTGAGAGTATGGTCACCACCAATAATGTTAGAGTAGTATCACCACCAGTAATGTTAGAGTAGGGTCACCACCAGTAATGTTAGAGTAGGGTCACAACCAGTAATGTTAGAGTAGGGTCACTATCTGTAATGTTAGAGTAGACTCACCACCAGTAATGTTAGAGTAGGGTCACCACCAGTAATGTTAGAGTAGACTCACCACCAGTAATGTTAGAGTAGGGTCACCACCAGTAATGTTAGAGTATGGTCACCACCAGTAATGTTAGAGTAGACTCACCACCAGTAATGTTAGAGTAGGGTCACCACCAGTGATGTTAGAGTAGAGTCACCACCAATAACATTAGGGTAGTTTCACCGCGAGTAATATTAGAGCAGGGTCACCAGCAGTTGTGTTAGAGTAGGTCACCATAAGTAATGTTAGAATAGGTCAACACAAGTAATGTTAGAGTAGATTCACGACCAGTAATGTTGGAGTAGGTTCATCACCAGTAATGATAGAGTAGGGTCACCACCAGTAATGGTAGAGTAGAGTCCGACCAGTAATGTTAGAGTAGAGTCATCACCAGTAGTGTTAGAGTAGGGTCACCACCAGTAATGTTAGAGTAGGGTCACCAGCGGTAATGTTAGAGTAGAGTCACCACCAGTAATGTTAGAGTAGAGTCACCACCAGTAATGTTTGAGTTGGCTCACCACCAGTAATGTTAGAGTAGAGTCACCACCAGCAATGTTAGAGTAGAGTCACCACCAGTAATGTTAGAGTAAGGTCACCACCAGCAATGTTAGAGTAGAGTCACCACCAGTACTGTTAGAGTAGAGTCACCACCAGTAATGTTAGAGTAGTGTCACGACCAGTTATGTTAGAGTAGGGTCATCACCAGTAATGTTAGAGTAGGTTCACCTGCAGTATTGTTAGAGTAGAGTCAACACCAGTAATGTTAGAGTGGAGTCACTAGCAGTAATGTTAGAGTAGATTCACACGCAGTAATGTTACATTAGTGTTCTAACCAGTAATGTTGGAGTAGAGTCACCAGCAGTAATGTTAGACTCGGGTCACCAGCAGTAAAGTTAGAGTAGGTTCACCACCAGTAATGTTAGAGTAGGGTCACCAGCGGTAATGTTAGAGTAGAGTCACCACCAGTAATGTTAGAGTAGAGTCACCAGCAGTAATGTTAGAGTAGACTCACCACCAGTAATGTTAGAGTAGGGTCACCAGCGGTAATGTTAGAGTAGAGTCACCACCAGTAATGTTAGAGTAGAGTCACCACCAGTAATGTTAGAGTAGAGTCACCATCAGTAATGTTAGATTTGACTCACCACCAGTAATGTTAGAGTAGAGTCACCACCAGCAATGTTAGAGTAGAGTCACCACCAGTACTGTTAGAGTAGAGTCACCACCAGTACTGTTAGAGTAGACTCACCACCATTAATGTTAGAGTACTTCACCAACACTAATGTTAGAGTGGAGTCACCACCATTAATGTTAGAGTTGAGTCACCACCAGTAATGTTAGAGTAGACTCACCACCATTAATGTTAGAGTAGAGTCACCACCACTAATGTTAGAGTAGAGTCACCACCAGTAATGTTAGAGTAGAGTCACCACCAGTAATGTTAGAGTAGAGTCACGACCAGTAATGTTAAAGTAGGGTCATCACCAGTAATGTTAGAGTAGGTTCACCTGCAGTATTGTTAGAGTAGAGTCAACACCAGTAATGTTAGAGTGGAGTCACTAGCAGTAATGTTAGAGTTGGGTCACCAGCAGTAATGTCAGAGTTGGGTCACCACCAGTAATGTTCGAGTAGAGTCAACACCAGTAATGTTAGAGTAGATTCACCACCAGTAATGTTAGAGTAGGGTCACCAGCCGTAATGTTAGAGTAGAGTCACCAGCAGTAATGTTAGAGTAGACTCAGCACCAGTAATGTTAGAGTAGGGTCACCAGCAGTAATGTTAGAGTAGAGTCACCACCAGTAATGTTAGAGTAGGGTCACCAGCAGTAATGTTAGAGTAGGGTCACCACCAGTAATGTTCGAGTAGAGTCACTACCAGTAATGTTAGAGTAGCGTCAACACCACTAATGTTAGTGTTGACTCACCACCAGTAATGTTAGAGCAGGGTCACCAGCAGTAATGTTAGAGTTGGGTCACCACCAGTAATGTTCGAGTAGAGTCAACACCAGTAATGTTAGAGTAGATTCACCACCAGTAATGTTAGAGTAGGGTCACCAGCCGTAATGTTAGAGTAGAGTCACCAGCAGTAATGTTAGAGTAGACTCAGCACCAGTAATGTTAGAGTAGGGTCACCAGCAGTAATACATAGATACATAGAAGATAGGAGCAGGAGTAGGCCATCCGGCCCTTCGAGCCTGCTCCGCCATTTAATGAGATCATGGCTGATCCTTCAATTCAGTATCCCGTCCCCGCCTTCTCTCCGTAACCCTTAACCCCTTTTGCCTGTAGAAATATATCTAATTCCCTCTTAAATATATTTAATGAGCTCGCGTACACTGCCCTCTGTGGCAATGAGTTCCACAGGTTCACCACTCTCTGAGTGAAGAAATTCCCCCTCATTTCTGTCCTAAATGGTTTAGCCCTTATCCTTAAATTATGTCCTCTAGTTCTGTTCTCACCCGCCAAGGGAAACATTCCTTCTGCATCTAATCTGTCTAGACCTGTCAGAATTTTATACACTTCTATGAGGTCCCCTCTCAATCTTCTAAACTCCAGTGTGTACATCCCTAAACTACATAGTCTCTCCTCATAGGTCAATCCCGCCATTCCTGGTATCAGCCTGGTGAATCGCCGCTGCACCCCCTCCATGGCAAGAACATCTTTCCTCAGATGAGGCGACCAAAACTGTACACAGTACTCGAGGTGTGGTCTCACCAGTGCCCTGTACAGCTGCAGCAAGGTATCCCTGTTTCTGTATTCCAACCCTTTTGCTATGAAGGCCAGCATACCGTTTGCCTTCTTGACCGCCTGTTGCACCTGCATGCTCGCCTTCAGTGACTGGTGTACAAGAACACCCAGGTCTCTCTGTACTTCCCCCTCTCCCAATTTATTGCCATTTAAATAATAATTTGCCCTCCCGTTCCTGCACCCAAGGTGGATAACTTCGCACTTGTCCACATTATAGTGCATCTGCCATTTATCCGCCCAATCACCCAGTCTGTCCAAATCGCTCTGGAGCTTCCTGGTCTCCTCCTCTGAGCCCACCCCCCCTCCTAGTTTAGTGTCGTCTGCAAATTTGGAAATGCTGCATTCGACTCCCTGATCCAGGTCATTAATGTAAATTGTGAACAGCTGGGGACCCAGGACAGATCCCTGTGGTACCCCACTTGTTACTGCCTGCCATTCAGAAAATGAGCCGTTTATTCCAACTCTCTGTTTTCTATCTGACAGCCAGTTCTCTATCCACGTCAATACTTTCCCCTTTATCCCATGAGCTTCAATTTTCCATGCTAATCTTTTATGTGGGACCTTATCGAAGGCCTTTTGGAAGTCCAGGTACACCACATCTACTGGCTCTCCCCCATCTATTTTACCAGTTACTCCCTCAAAAAATTCCAATAGATTAGTCAAGCACGATTTACCCTTTGTAAATCCATGTTGACTCTGTCCTATCCTGTCCCCATTTGCTAAGTGCTCGGCTATTTCATCCTTAATGATGGACTCCAGCATTTTGCCCACAACTGATGTAAGGCTTACAGGTCTGTAATTACCTGCTTTTTCCCTACCCCCCTTTTTGAATAGTGGGGTAACGTTAGCTACCCTCCAATCCATGGGCACTGTTCCCGAGTCTAATGAATTCTGAAAAATCATGCTTAGTGCATCCGCTATCTCTAGGGCCACCTCCTTCAGTACCCTAGGATGCATGTTATCAGGCCCTGGGGATTTGTCCGCCTTCAATCCCTTTAGCTTCCTTAACACCATATCCTTAGAGATATTGATTTGCGTCAGTTCCTCCTTTGCCAATGTCCCTATTTTTCCCGATATCCCAGGGAGGTTTTTTGTGTCTTCCTTCGTAAAGACTGACCCAAAGTATGCATTTAGTTGGTCTGCCATTTCCTTATTTCCCATTATATATTCCCCCGTATCTGACTGCAATGGACCAACTTTGGTTTTCACCAGTCTTTTCCTCTTGATATACTTATAAAAGCTTTTGGAGTTAGTTTTTATATTTTCCGCCAGCTTGCTTTCGTAAGCTATTTTGCCCTTCTTGATTAAGCCCTTTGCCCTCCTTTGCTCTATCCTAAACTGTTCCCAATCTTCCGCTCTGGCGCGTTTTTTGGCTATTTTATACGCCCTATCTTTGGATTTTATGCTGTCTCTAATTTCCCCTGTTATCCACGGTTGAGTCACCTTTTTAGATTTCCTTTTATGCCAGATTGGTATAAACAATTTTTGCAATTTTGTCATTCTATCTTTAAATGCTTGCCATTGTTTATCTACCTCCAGTCCTCCCAGGAACGTTGTCCAATCAGACCTACTCAGTTCCCGTCTAATGGCATCATAATTCCCCTTGTTTAAATTCAGGACCTGAGTCTCTGAGTCAATTTCTTCGCTCTCCATTTCGAGTGAGAAATCGATCATGTTATGATCGCTCTGACCCAAGGGTCCCCGTACAACAAGATTACTAATTAGTCCCTTCTCATTGCACAGTACCCAGTCCAATATAGCCTGTTCCCGAGTTGGTTCCTCGACATATTGATCCAGATAACCATCCCTTAAACACTCAAGGAATTCCTCCTCCTCATTATTTTTACTGATTAGGCTAGTCCAATCTATATGTAAGTTAAAGTCACCTATGATGACAGCTGTGCTCTTATTGCACGCTTCTCTAATTTCCCTCGTGATGCCCTCCCCAACCTCTATTTTACTATTTGGAGGCCTATATACCACTCCTATTAATGTTTTTCGCCCCTCGCTATTTCTTAGCTCCACCCATATAGATTCTGTATTAACTGAGTTAATATCCTTCCTTTCAATTGCATTTATCCCCTCTTTTACCAGCAATGCTACCCCTCCTCCCTTTCTTTTTTGTCGATCCTTCCTAAATACTGAATGTTAGAGTAGAGTCACCACCAGTAATGTTAGAGTAGGGTCACCAGCAGTAATGTTAGAGTAGGGTCACCACCAGTAATGTTCGAGTAGAGTCACTACCAGTAATGTTAGAGTAGCGTCAACACCACTAATGTTAGTGTTGACTCACCACCAGTAATGTTAGAGTAGCGTCACCACCAGCGACGTTAGAGTAGAGTCACCACCAGTAATGTTAGAGTGGAGTCACCACCACTAATGTTAGAGTAGACTCACCACCAGTAATGTTAGAGTAGACTCACCACCAGTAATGTTAGAGTAGACTCACCACCAGTACTGTTAGAGTAGACTCACCACCACTAATGTTAGAGTAGGGTCACCACCAGTAATGTTAGTTTAGAGTCACCACCAGTAATGTTAGAGTAGACTCACCGCCAGTAAGGTTAGTGTAGACACAACACCAGTAATGTTAGAGTAGGCTCACCAACAGTAATGTTAGAGTAGAGTCACCACCAGTAATGTTAGAGTAGGGCTACCAGCAGTAATGTTAGAGTAGAGTCAACACCAGTAATTTTAGAGTAGATTCACCACCAGTAATGTTAGAGTAGGGTCACCAGCCGTAATGGTAGAGTAGAGTCACCAGCAGTAATGTTAGAGTAGACTCAGCACCAGTAATGTTAGAGTAGGGTCACCAGCAGTAATGTTAGAGTAGAGTCACCACCAGTAATGTTAGAGTAGGGTCACCAGCAGTAATGTTAGAGTAGTGTCACCACCAGTAATGTTCGAGTAGAGTCACTACCAGTAATGTTAGAGTAGCGTCAACACCACTAATGTTAGTGTTGACTCACCACCAGTAATGTTAGAGTGGAGTCACCACCAGCGACGTTAGAGTAGAGTCACCACCAGTAATGTTAGAGTGGAGTCACCACCACTAATGTTAGAGTAGACTCACCACCAGTAATGTTAGAGTAGACTCACCACCAGTACTGTTAGAGTAGACTCACCACCACTAATGTTAGAGTAGGGTCACCACCAGTAATGTTAGTTTAGAGTCACCACCAGTAATGTTAGAGTAGACTCACCGCCAGTAAGGTTAGTGTAGACACAACACCAGTAATGTTAGAGTAGGGTCACCAACAGTAATGTTAGAGTAGAGTCACCACCAGTAATGTTAGAGTAGGGTCACCAGCAGTAATGTTAGAGTAGAGTCACCACCAGTAATGATAGAGTAGAGTCACCACCAGTAATGTTAGAGTAGGGTCTCCAGCAGTAATGTTAGAGTAGAGTCACCACCAGTAATGTTAGAGTAGGGTCACCAGCAGCAATGTTAGAGTAGGTCACCAGCAGTAATGTTAGAGCAGGGTCACCACCAGTAACGTTAGAGTAGGGTCACCACCAGTAATGTTAGAGTAGGGTCACCACCAGTAATGTTAGAGTAGACTCACCACCAATAATGTTAGAGTAGTGTCACCACCAGTAATGTTAGAGTAGACTCACCACCAGTAATGTTAGAGTAGGGTCACCACCAGTAATGTTAGAGTAGACTCACCACCAGTAATGTTAGAGTAGAGTCACCACCAGTAATGTTAGAGTAGACTCACCACCAGTAATGTTAGAGTAGATTCACCACCAGTAATGTTAGAGTAGGTTCACACGCAGTAATGTTCCATTAGTGTTCTCACCAGTAATGTTGGAGTAGAGTCACCAGCAGTAATGTTAGATTCGGGTCACCAGCAGTAATGTTAGAGTTGGGTCACCACCAGTAATGTTCGAGTAGAGTCAACACCAGTAATGTTAGAGTAGATTCACCACCAGTAATGTTAGAGTAGGGTCACCAGCCGTAATGTTAGAGTAGGGTCACCAGCAGTAATGCTAGAGTAGATTCACCACCAGTAATGTTAGAGTAGGGTCACCAGCCGTAATGTTAGAGTAGGGTCACCAGCAGTAATGCTAGAGTGGAGTCACCACCACTAATGTTAGAGTAGACTCACCACCAGTAATGTTAGAGTAGACTCACCACCAGTAATGTTAGAGTAGACTCACCACCACTAATGTTAGAGTAGGGTCACCACCAGTAATGTTAGGTTAGAGTCACCACCAGTAATGTTAGAGTAGACTCACCGCCAGTAAGGTTAGTGTAGACACAACACCAGTAATGTTAGAGTAGGGTCACCAACAGTAATGTTAGAGTAGAGTCACCACCAGTAATGTTAGAGTAGAGTCACCACCAGTAATGATAGAGTAGAGTCACCACCAGTAACGTTAGAGTCGGGTCACCACCAGTAATGTTAGAGTAGGGTCACCACCAGTAATGTTAGTGTAGGGTCTCCAGCAGTAACGTTATAGTAGAGTCACCACCAGTAATGTTAGAGTAGGGTCACCACCAGTAACGTTAGAGTAGGGTCACCACCAGTAATGTTAGAGTAGGGTCACCACCAGTAATGTTAGAGTAGACTCACCACCAATAATGTTAGAGTAGTGTCACCACCAGTAATGTTAGAGTAGGGTCACCACCAGTAATGTTAGAGTACGGTCACCACCAGTAATGTTAGAGTAGGATCACCACCAGTAATGTTAGAGTATGGTCACCACCAGTAATGTTAGAGTAGGGTCACCACCAGTAAAGTTAGAGTAGACTCACCACCAGTAATGTTAGAGTAGGGTCACCACCAGTAATGTTAGAGTAGGGTCACCACCAGTAATGTTAGAGTAGGGTCACCACCAGTAATGTTAGAGTAGACTCACCACCAGTAATGTTAGAGTAGGGTCACCACCAGTAATGTTAGAGTAGACTCACCACCAGTAATGTTAGAGTAGAGTCACCACCAGTAATGTTAGAGTATGGTCACCACCAGTAATGTTAGAGTAGGGTCACCACCAGTAATGTTAGAGTAGGGTCACCACCAGTAATGTTAGAGTAGGGTCACCACCAGTAATGTTAGAGTAGACTCAAAACCAGTAATGTTAGAGTAGGGTCACCACCAGTAATGTTAGAGTAGACTCACCACCAGTAATGTTAGAGTAGGGTCACCACCAGTAATGTTAGAGTAGTGTCACCACCAGTAATGCTAGAGTAGACTCACCACCAGTAATGTTAGAGTAGGGTCACCACCAGTAATGTTAGAGTAGACTCAAAACCAGTAATGTTAGAGTAGGGTCACCACCAGTAATGTTAGAGTAGACTCACCACCAGTAATGTTAGAGTAGGGTCACCACCAGTGATGTTAGAGTAGGGTCACCACCAGTAATGTTAGAGTAGGGTCACCACCAGTAATGTTAGAGTAGAGTCACCACCAATAACATTAGGGTAGTGTCACCACCAGTAATATTAGAGCAGGGTCACCAGCAGTTGTGTTAGAGTAGGTCACCATAAGTAATGTTAGAATAGGTCAACACAAGTAATGTTAGAGTAGATTCACGACCAGTAATGTTGGAGTAGGTTCATCACCAGTAATGATAGAGTAGGTTCACCACCAGTAATGATAGAGTAGAGTCCGACCAGTAATGTTAGAGTAGAGTCAGCACCAGTAATGTTAGAGTAGGGTCATCACCAGTAATGCAAGAGTCGTGTCACCAGCAGTAATGCTAGGGGAGGATCACCACCAGTAATTTTAGAGTAGAGTCACTACCAGTAATGTTAGAGTAGGGTCACCACCAGTATTGTTAGAGTTGAGTCATCACCAGTCATGTTAGAGTAGGGTCACCAGCAGTAACGTTAGAGTATAGTCACCACCAGTAATGTTAGAGCAGAGTCCGACCAGTAATGTTAGAGTAGAGTCACCACCAGTAATATTGGAGTAGAGTCACGACCAGTAAGGTTCGAGTAGAATCACCACCAGTAATGTTAGAGTGGAGTCATCACCAGTAAGGTTAGATTAGTGTCATCACCAGTAATGTTAGAGTAGTTTCATCACCAGTAATGTTAGAGCAGAGTCAACACCAGTAATGATGGAGTAGTGTCACGACCAGTTATGTTAGAGTAGGGTCATCACCAGTAATGTTAGAGTAGCTTCACCTGCAGTATTGTTAGAGTAGAGTCAACACCAGTAATGTTAGAGTAGACTCACCACCAGTATGTTAGAGTAGAGTCACCACCAGCAATGTTAGAGTAGAGTCACCACCAGTACTGTTAGAGTAGAGTCACCACCAATAATGTTAGAGTAGACTCACCACCATTAATGTTAGAGTACTTCACCACCACTAATGTTAGAGTAGAGTCACCACCAATAATGTTAGAGTAGAGTCACCACCAATAATGTTAGAGTAGACTCACCACCTTTAATGTTAGAGTAGAGTCACCACCACTAATGTTAGAGTAGAGTCACCACCAATAATGTTAGAGTAGAGTCACCACCAATAATGTTAGATTAGATTCACCACCAGTAATGTTAGATTGGGGTCACCACCAGTAATGTTAGAGTAGAGTCACCACCAATAATGTTAGAGTAGAGTCACCACCAGTAATGTTAGAGTAGATTCACCACCACTAATGTCAGAGTAGACTCACCACCAGTAATGTTAGAGTAGAGTCACCACCAGTAATGTTAGAGTAGACTCACCACCAGTAATGTTAGAGTAGACTCACCACCACTAATGTTAGAGTAGAGTCACCACCAGTAATGTTAGAGTAGACTCACCACCAGTAATGTTAGAATATACTCACCACCAGTAATGTTAGAGTAGACTCACCACCACTAATGTTAGAGTAGAGTCACCACCAGTAATGTTAGAGTAGACTCACCACCAGTAATGTTAGTGTAGACTCAACACCAGTAATGTTAGAGTAGGGTCACCAACAGTAATGTTAGAGTAGAGTCACCACCAGTAATGTTAGAGTAGGGTCACCAGCAGTAATGTTAGAGTAGAGTCACCACCAGTAATGATAGAGTCGAGTCACCACCAGTAATGTTAGAGTAGGGTCTCCAGCAGTAATGTTAGAGTAGGGTCACCAGCAGTAATGTTAGAGTAGTGTCACCAGCAGTAATGTTAGAGTACGGTCACCAACAGTAATGTTAGAGTAGGGTCACCAGCAGTAATGTTAGAGTAGGGTCACCAGCAGTAATGATAGAGTAGACTCACCACCAGTAATGTTAGAGTAGGGTCACCACCAGTTATGTTAGAGTAGGGTCACTAGCAGTAATGTTAGAGTAGGGTCACCACCAGTAATGTTAGAGTAGGGTCACCAGCAGTAATGTTAGAGTAGAGTCACCAGCAGTAACGTTAGAGTAGGGTCACCAGCAGTAATGTTAGAGTAGGGTCACCAGCAGTAATGATAGAGTTGACTCACCACCAGTAATGTTAGAGTAGGGTCACCACCAGTAATGTTAGAGTAGGGGAACCAGCAGTAATGTTAGAGTAGACTCACCACCAGTAATGTTAGAGTGGAGTCACCATCAGTAATGTTGGAGTTGGATCATCAACGGCAATATCAAAGTGTCTACTTGGCCGTGAATGAAAAGAAAAAGTGCTGCCTGTCGCGCGTTCCATTGGTGGGAGTGTGGGAGGCAGTCAGGTGGACAGGCAGGCATGAAGGGAGGACAGGCAGGTGCGATGAAATAACAATAGGGAGACAAAGAGAGACAGAGACAGAGCGAAAGTGAAACAGATGCACACAGAGGCAAAGAGACAGGGAGAGAAAGTTAAAGGCAGACAGAGAGAGAGAGAGAGACAGACAGACAGACATAGGAACATAGGAATATAGGAACAGCAGGAGGCCATTTAGCCCCAAGAGCCTTTTTCACCATTCAATAAGATCATGGCTAATCTGCAACCTCACTATGTATACGTGCCTTGGCCCCGTATCCCTTAATATCTTGGGTTAACAAAAATCCATCACTCTCAGGTTGAAAATTAACAATTGATCTATCACAAATTGCCTTTTGAGGAAGAAAGTTCCAAAATTTCACCACCCTTTGTGTGTAGAAGTGTTTCCTAATTTCACTCCTGAAAGGTCTGCATCTAAGTTTTAGATTATGCCCCCTAGTCCTAGACTCCCCAATCAGTGGAAATTGTTTCTCTCTATCTACTTTATTAGTGCCCCTTAATATCTTGAAAACATCGATCAAATCACCCCTTAACCTTCTAAATTCCAAAGTTTACAACCCACATTTGTGTAATCTCTCCTCGTAATTTAACCCCTGGTGTCCGGGTAGCATTCTGGTAAACCTACGCTGCACTTCATCCAAAGCCAATATATCCTACCTAAGGTGTGGTGCCCAGAACTGCTCACAGTGCTCCAGGTGTGGTCTAACCAGGGCTTTGTATAGCTGCAGCATAACTTCCACCACCTTGTATTCTAGTCCTCTGGATTTAAATGCCAGCATTATTATTTAATGATTATTTTCTGTACCTGTTCATGACATTTTAATGATCTATGTACCTGGACCCCCAAGTCTCTTTGGACATCCACTGTTTTTAGCTTTTCACCATTTAGAAGGTATCCTGTTCTATCCTTTTTGTCTCCAAAGTGGATGACTTCACATTTGCCTACATTGAAATCCGTTTGCCGCAGTTTTGTCCATTCACTTAATCTATCAATATCCCTTTGTAATTGTATGTTTTCATCTATACTGCTTATAGTGCCGCCTAGCTTTCTCTCATCGGCAAATTTGGATATGTGGCTTTCTATCCCATTATCTAAGTCATTAATAAATATAGTGAATAGTTGAGCCCAACACAGATCCCTGCTGGACACCACTAGTCACATCCTGCCATTTATAATACCTGCCCATTATGCCTACTCTCTGTCTTCTGCCGCTCAAAGAGACAGAGAAACAAACTGAAAGAGGGAAAATGAGTGCTAGCAACTCAGAAACAAAAAGGGAGGGAGGGAGAAAATGAGTATCACAAACCCAGCCACAATTCACATGTAGCATCCCTTGAGCTTGCATCGAGATTGACAGGTACATTGTAGGAAACCGAGCGAAGGGAGGTGGAGTGGGAGTGGAGAGCTGGGAGTGGGAGTGGAGAGCTGGGAGTGGGAGAGAAGAGATGGGAGTGGGAGTGGAGAGGTGGGAGTGGGGCTGGAGAGGTGGGAGTGGGGCTGGAGAGGTGGGAGTGGGAGTGGAGAGGTGGGATTGGGAGTGGAGAGGTGGGAGTGGAGAGGTTGGAGTGGGAGTGGAGAGGTGGGAGTGAGAGTGGAGAGGTGGGAGTGGTGCGGTTGGAGTGGGAGTGGAGAGGTGGGAGTGAGAGTGGAGAGGTGGGAGAGGGAGTGGAGAGGTGGGAGTGAGAGTGTAGAGGTGGGAGAGGGAGTGGAGAGGTGGAATTGGGAGTGGAGAGGTGGGATTGGGAGTGGAGAGGTGGGATTGGGAGTGGAGAGGTGGGAGTGAGAGTGGAGAGGTGGGATTGGGAGTGGAGGGGTGGGAGTGAGAATGGAGAGGTGGGAGTGGGAGCGCAGAGGTGGGAGTGGGAGTGGAGAGGTGGGATTGGGAGTGGCGAGGTGGGAGTGGGAGTGGAGAGATGGGAGTGGGAGTGGAGAGTTGGGAGTGGAGTGTAGAGCTGGGAGAGGGAGTGGAGAGGTGGGAGTGGGAGTGTAGAGGTGGGAGAGGGATTGGAGAGGTGGGATTGGGAGTGGAGAGGTGGGAGTGGGAGTGGAGAGGTGGGAATGAGAGTGGAGAGTTGGGAGTGGGAGTGGAGAGGTAGGAGTGGGAGTGGAGAGATGGGAGTGGGTGTGGAGAGGTGGGAGAGGGAGTGGAGAGGTGTGAGTGGGAGTGGAGAGGTGGGAGTGGGAGTGGAGAGGTGGGAGTGGGTGTGGAGAGTTGGGAGTGGAGAGGTGGGAGTGTGGGTGGAGAGGCGGGAGTGGTGAGGTGGGAGTGGGAGCGGAGAGGTGGGAGTGGGTGTGGAGAGGTGGGAGTGGGAGCGGAGAGGCGGGAGTGGGAGTGGAGAGGTGGGATTGAGAGTGGAGAGGTGGGATTGGGAGTGGAGAGGTGGGAGTGGGAGTGGAGTGTTGGGATTGGGAGTGGAGAGGTGGGAGAGGGAATGGAGAGGTGGGAGTGGGAGTGGAGCGGTGGGATTGGGAGTGGAGCGGTGGGATTGGGAGTGGAGAGGTGGGAGAGGGAGTGGAGAGGTGGGAGTGAGAGTGGAGAGGTGGGAGAGGGAGTGGAGAGGTGGGATTGGGAGAGGAGAGGTGGGATTGGGAGTGGAGAGGTGGGAGTGGGAGTGGAGCGGTGGGATTGGGAGTGGAGAGGTGGGAGAGGGAGTGGAGAGGTGGGAGTGGAGAGGTGGGAGTGGGAGTGTAGAGGTGGGAGTGGGAGCGGAGAGGTGGGATTGGGAGTGGAGAGTTGGGAGTGGGAGTGGCGAGGTGGGAGTGGGAGTGGAGAGGTGGGAGTGGGAGTGGAGAGGTGGGACTGGGAGTGGTGAGGTGTGAGTGGGAGTGGAGAGGTGGGAGAGGGTGTGGAGAGGTGGGATTGGGAGTGTAGAGGTGGGAGTGGGAGTGGCGAGGTGGGAGTGGGAGTGGAGAGGTGGGAGTGGGTGTGGAGAGGTGGGAGTGGGGAGGTGGGAGTGGGAGTGGAGAGGTGGGAGTGTGGGTGGAGAGGTGGGAGAGGGAGTGGAGAGGTGGGAGTGGGAGTGGAGAGGTGGGAGTGGGAGTGGAGAGGTGGGAGTGGGTGTGGAGAGGTGGGAGTGGGAGTGGAGAGGTGGGAGTGGGAGTGGAGAGGTGGGAGTGGGAGTGGAGAGGTGGGAGTGGGTGTGGAGAGGTGGGAGTGGGAGTGGAGAGGTGGGAGTGGAGAGGTGGGAGTGTGGGTGGAGAGGTGGGAGTGGGGAGTGAAGAGGTGGGAGAGGGAGTGGAGAGGTGGGATTCAGGCTCTGGGAGTGGAAACAGGCTCTGGGAGTGGATTCAGGCTCTGGGGTGAAGACAGGCTCTGGGGCGGATTCAGGCTCTGGGAGTGGAAACAGGCTCTGGGAGTGGATTCAGGCTCTGGGGTGAAGTCAGGCTCTGGGGTGAAGTCAGGCTCTGGGGTGAAGTCAGGCTCTGGGAGTGGAGTCAGGCTCTGGGGTGAAGTCAGGCTCTGGGGTGAAGTCAGGCTCTGGGGTGAAGTCAGGCTCTGGGGTGAAGTCAGGCTCTGGGGTGGAGTCAGGCTCTGGGAGTGGAGTCAGGCTCTGGGGTGAAGTCAGGCTCTGGGGTGAAGTCAGGCTCTGGGGTGAAGTCAGGCTCTGGGGTGAAGTCAGGCTCTGGGAGTGGAGACAGGCTCTGGGGTGAAGTCAGGCTCTGGGGTGGAGTCAGGCTCTGGGGTGAAGTCAGGCTCTGGGGTGGAGTCAGGCTCTGGGAGTGGAGTCAGGCTCTGGGGTGAAGTCAGGCTCTGGGGTGAAGTCAGGCTCTGGGGTGAAGTCAGGCTCTGGGAGTGGAGACAGGCTCTGGGAGTGGAGTCAGGCTCTGGGGTGAAGTCAGGCTCTGGGTGAAGTCAGGCTCTGGGGTGAAGTCAGGCTCTGGGGTGAAGTCAGGCTCTGGGAGTGGAGTCAGGCTCTGGGGTGAAGTCAGGCTCTGGGAGTGGAGACAGGCTCTGGGGTGAAGTCAGGCTCTGGGGTGGAGTCAGGCTCTGGGGTGAAGTCAGGCTCTGGGGTGGAGTCAGGCTCTGGGGTGAAGTCAGGCTCTGGGGTGAATTCAGGCTCTGGGGGCGGGACCATCAGTGGGCGGGACTAGAAACTGCGGGCGGGGCCAGAAGCCAGGGGTAAGTCTCTTGATGACCCGAAACAATCAGTGGGCGGGGCTTGAATCTGGGGGCGGAGCCAGAAGCAAGGGGTAAGGCTCCTGATGACCCAAAACAATCAGTGGGTGGGACTAGACTCTGGGGGCGGGACCAGAAGCCGGGGTGGGGGAGGGGGAAGGGGGGGGGGGTTAAGGACCCTGATGGCCCAAAACAATCAGTGGGCGGTGCTAGAATCTGGGGGCGGGGATTTTTAAAAGGCGTTGGACAAAGTGTCACATAATAGGTTTGCCAGCAAAGTTAAGCCCATGGAATACTGCTTCTTCTTAGGCAGTCTCTCGGAACAGAGGATGACTTGCTTCAACATTAAAAATGAGTTCTCAGGTGACTGATGAGTCCAATGCGGGACCTACAGTCTGTTTCACAGGTGGGGCAGACGGTGGTTGAAGGGGCGGGTGGGTGGGGTGCTTGGGTTGACGTGCCTTCCTCACTTGGCTTCTGCTTGCTCCCGGCGAAGAGACTCGAGGGCGTTCGGCGCCTTCCCGGATGCTTCTCCTCCACTTTGTGTGGTCTTGGGCCAGGATTCCCAGGTGTCAGTGGGGATGTTGCAATTTTTCAAGGAGGCTTTGAGGGTGTCCTTGAAGCGTTTCCTCTGCCCACCTGGCGCTCTCTTGCCGTGTCAGAGCTCCGAGTAGAGCGCTTGCTTTGGGAGTCTCGTATCGGGTATGCGGACGATGTGACCAGTCCATCGGAGCTGATCGAGTGTGGTCAAAGCTTCAATGCTGGGGATGTTGGCCTGAGCGAGAACACTGACGTTGAAGCCCATGGAATAAAAGGAATAGTGGCAACATGGATACGAAACTGGCTGGGTGACAGGAAATAGAGAGTAGTGGAGAACGGTTGTTTTTCGGACTGGAGGAAGGTATACAGTGGAGTTCCCAGGAGTCGGTTCTAGGACCACTGCTTTTCTTGATATATATTAATGATTTGGATGTGGGTGCACAGGTCACAATTTCAAAATTTGCAGATGACACAAAACTTGGAAGTATAATGAACAGTGAGGAGGACAGTGATAGACTTCAAGAGGACAGAGACAGGCTGGCGGAATGGGCAGACACGTGGCAGATGAAATTTAACGCAGAAAACTGCAAAGTGATACATTTTGGTAGAAGAATGAGGAGAGGAAATATAAACTAAAGGGTACAATCCTAAAGGGGGTGCATAAAGCCAGAGATCTAGGGGTACGTGTGCACAAATCGTTGAAGGTGGCAGGGCAGGTTGAGAAAGCAGTTAAAAAAGCTTATGGGATCCTGGGCTTCATAAATAGAGGTATAGAGTACAAAAGTGTGGAATTTATGTTAAACCCGTATAAAACACTCGTTCAGCCTCAACTGGAGTATTGTGTTTAATTCTGGGCACCGCACTTTAGGAAGGATGTGAAGGCCTTACAGAAGGTGCAGAAAAGATTTACGAGAATGATTCCACGGGATGAGGGACTTCAGTTATGTGGATAGACTGGAGAGGCTGAGTTTGTTCTCCTTAGAGCAGAGAAGGTTGAGAGGAGATTTGATAGAGGTGTTCAAAATCATGAAGGGTCTGGGCAGAGTAGATAGAGAGAAATTGTTCACATTGGCAGAAGGGTCGAGGATCAGAGGACACAGATTAAAAGTGATTGGCAAAAGAACCAAAGGCGACATGATTATAAACTTTGTTACGCAGCAAGTGGTTAGGATCTGGAATGCACTTTTTGAAAGTGTGGTGGAGGCAGATTCAATCATGGCTTTCAAAAGGGGATTGGATAAGTAGCTGAAAGGAAAAAAATTGCAGGACTGCGGGGAAAGGCTGGGGGAGTGGAACTTGCTGAAGTGCTCTTGCAGAGAGCCTGGCACAGGCTCGATGGGCCGATTGGCCTTCTTCCGTGCTGTTGCCATTCTATGACCCAAAACAATTAGTGGGCGGGGTACGAATCTGGGGGCGGGTCCAGAAACCAGGGGGTTGGGATGGTGTAAGGATCCTGATGACGCCGGACAATCAGTGGGCGGGGTTTGAATCTGGGGGCGGGTCCAGAAGCCAGGGGGTTGGGATGGTGTAAGGATCCTGATGACGCAGGACAATCAGTGGGCGGGGTTTGAATCTGGGGCGGGTCCAGAAGCCAGGGGGTTGGGATGGTGTAAGGATCCTGATGACGCAGGACAATCAGTGGGCGGGGTTTGAATCTGGGGGCGGGTCCAGAAGCCAGGGGGTTGGGATGGTGTAAGGATCCTGATGACGCAGGACAATCAGTGGGCGGGGTTTGAATCTGGGGGCGGGTCCAGAAGCCAGGGGGTTGGGATGGTGTAAGGATCCTGATGACGCAGGACAATCAGTGGGCGGGGTTTGAATCTGGGGGCGGGTCCAGAAGCCAGGGGGTTGGGATGGTGTAAGGATCCTGATGGCGCAGGACAATCAGTGGGCGGGGTTTGAATCTGGGGGTAGGGCCAGAGATGTATCAGATTTTTAAGCAAGTGTGGGGCAGGGAAAAGGGGGTAAGGGAGGAAAGAACAAAAGGGAAGGTCTGTGACAGGATGGAAGGCAGGAGAGATTAAAAGATAAAAGGGATGATGGTGCAAGGCAAAAGGAGATGTAATGGGACAGGTTAAGAAATAAAAGGTGACTCTAGATGAGGTATAAATGGCAATGGCAGAATCATATACAGCTGCCATGTGAGAGAACACAAAAATAGGGGCCGAGGTTATGGTCTGAAATTGTTGAACTTGGTGTTGAGTCCAGAAGGCTGTAAAGTGCCTAATCGAAAGATGAGGTGCTGTTCCTCAAGTTTACATTGAGCTTCGTTGGAACAGTGTAAGAGGCCGAGGACGGAGAGATCAGAGTGGGAGTGGAGCAGAGAATTAGTGACAGGTGACCAGAAACTCGGGGTCATGCTTACAGGGCAATGTAGAGGAGACCGCATCGTGAACAGCGAATACAGTATACTAAATTGCAAGAAGTACAAGTAAATCGCTGTTCCATGTAGAAGGGGTGTTTGGGGCCCTGGACAGTGGCAAGGTAGGAGGTAAAAGGACAGGTGTTGCATCTCCTGTGCTTGCAAGGGTAGGTGCCGTGGGAAGGGGAAGGGATGTTGGGGGCGATAGAGGAGTGGGCCAGGGTGTCGCAGAGGGAGCGGTCCCTTCGGAATGCTGAAAGGGGAGGGAAGGGGAAGATGTGTTTGGTGGTGGGATCACGTTGGAGGTGGCGGAAATGGCAGAGGGTGATCCGTTGAATGTGGCTGGTAGGGTGAAAGGTGAGGACAAGGGGAACCCTATCGTGGTTCAGGGAGGGAGGAGAAGGGGTGAGAGCAGAAGCGCAGGAAATAGAACGGACACAGTCGAGGGCCATGTCAACCACAGTAGAGGGGAATCCTCAGTTGAGGAAAAAGGAAGACATATCGGAAGCACTAGTACGGAAGGTGGCATCATCAGAGCATATGCGGCGGTGACGGAGAAACTGGGAGAATGGAATAGAGTCCTTACAGGAAGCTGGGTGGGAGGAAGTGTAGTCTAGGAGGCTGTGGGAGTCAGTGGGCTTGTAGTGAATGTTTGTCAAAAGCCTATCCCCAGAAATGGAGACAGAGAAGTCGAGGAAGGGAAGGGAAGAGTCGGAGATGGACTATGTTAAGGTGAGGGAAGGATGGAAATTGGAAGCAATGTGAATTAAATTTTCTAGTTCAGGGCGAGAGCAGGAAACGGCACCAATACAGTCATCACTGTACCGGAAAACAGGTGAGGGAGGGCGACCTGAGTAGGACTGGAACAAAGAATGTTCCACATATCCCACGAAAAGGCAGGCATAGCTAGGACCCATGCGGGTTCCCATAGCAACATCTTTAATTTGGAGGAAGTGAGTGGAGTCAAACGAGAAGTTGTTCAATGTGAGAACAAGTTCGGCCAGGTGGAGGAGGGTGTTGGTGGGTGGGGAACTGGTTGGGCCTCTGTTCAAGGAAGAAGCGGAGCGCCCTCAGGCCATCCTGGTGGGGGATGGAGGTGTAGAGGGATTGGCTGTCCATAGTAAAAAGGAGACGGTTGGGACCAGGAAACTGGAAACTGTTAAAGTGGCGGAGGATGTCGGAAGAGTCGCGGATGTAGGTGGGAAGAGACTGGACAAGGGAAGAAAAAATAGAGTCGAGATAGGAAGAGGGAATCAGGGGTTACAGGGAGCGGGCTGGAAATTAGACATGAGTTTGAGTTCGGATCGGTCAAGGCCCTGTGGGTGGCGGAGCGGGCCCAGGGGCCGAGTGGCCTGGTCCTGCTCCTACTTCTTGTGTTCTTTAGAGTTGAGGTTGGATCAGGTCAGCCATGATCTCATTGAATGGCGGAGCAGGCTCGAGGGGCCGATTGGTCTACTCCTGCTCCTATTTCTTATGTTCTTATGTTCTTATGAAGAGGTAAGTTCCGTGGGGCAAGAACAGGCTGAAACGATGGGTCTACCAGGGCAGTCCTGTTTGTGGATCTTGGGAAGGAGGTGGAAGCGGGCTGTGTGGTGTTGGGGAACTATGAGGTTGGCGGCCGTGGAGGGAAGCTCTCCAGAGGAGATGAGGTCAGTGACAGTCTTGGAAACGATGGCTTGATGTTCGGTAGTGGGGTCATGGTCCAGGGGGAGGTAGGAGGAGGCGCCAGGTAGAGGTCGGTCCGCCAAACAACAACAGCAGCACCCTTGTTTAATGACAATGTTGGGGTTGGATCTGAGAGAATGGAGTGCTGCAAGTTCCGCGTGAGGTAGTTTGGAGTTAGTGAGGGGAACACAATCAGTGGGCAGGATTAGCATCTGGGGGCGGGGCAAGGCTCCAGTGACGTTTAACAATCAGTGGGCGGGATTAGCATCTGGGGGCGGGGTCACGCTCCAGTGACGTTTAACAATCAGTGGGCGGGATTAGCATCTGGGGGCGGGGCCAGGCTCCAGTGACGTTATACAATCAGTGGGCGGGATTAGCATCTGGGGGCGGGGCAAGGCTCCAGTGACGTTTAACAATCAGTGGGCGGGATTAGCATCTGGGGGCGGGGTCACGCTCCAGTGACGTTTAACAATCAGTGGGCGGGATTAGCATCTGGGGGCGGGGCCAGGCTCCAGTGACGTTTTACAATCAGTGGGCGGGATTAGCATCTGGGGGCGGGGCAAGGCTCCAGTGACGTTTAACAATCAGTGGGCGGGATTAGCATCTGGGGGCGGGGTCAGGCTCCAGTGACGCTACACAATCAGTGGGCGGGATTAGCATCTGAGGGCGGGGCTATTATACGGTGACGCTTCAAAATTTCAGTGACGCTAGACAATCAGTGGGCGGGATTAGCATCTGGGGCGGGGCCAGGCTTCAGTGACGTTTAAAAATCAGTGGGCGGGATTAGCATCTGGGGGCGGGGGCAGGCTCCAGTAACGTAAACAATCAGTGGGCGGGATCAGCATCTGGGGGCGGGGCCAGGCTCCAGCGACGCTTAACAATCAGTGGGCGGGATTAGCATCTGAGGGCGGGGCTAGTATACGGTGACGCTTCAAAATTTCAGTGGGTGGGATTAGTAGATGGGGGCGGGGCCACACTCCAGTGACGCTCCACAATAACTGGGCAGGATTATAATTTGGGGGCGGGGTCAGATTGCGGTGACGTTGGACAATCAATAGGCGGGACTGGAATCTGCGGGCGGGGCCAGATTGCGGTGACGCACCACAATCAGTGGGCGGGACTGGAAGCTTGGGGCGGGGCCAGATTGCGGTGACACGAATCAATCAGTGGGCGGGACTGGAATCTGGGGGCGGGGCCGGTTTCCGGAAGGAAGATGGCGGCGCTGGTGGCGGATTACAGCTCGTCCGAGAGCGAAGGGGAGGCGGAGAGAGAGAGCGGGAGAGACCCAGGCCTCGGCCTAGAGCAGGAGGGTGACCGTCCCAGGTAACGGGAGAGGGGGGACAAGGGGGAAGAGGGAGCGGGGACAAGGAGAGGGAGCGGGGACAAGGGGGAAGAGGGAGGGCGGGAGAGGGAGCGAGGGGGGAGAGGGAGCGAGGACGAGGGGGGAGAGGGAGCGAGGACGAGGGGAGAGGGAGCGGGGACGAGGGGAGAGGGAGCGGGGACGAGGGGGCGAGGACGAGGGGGGAGAGGGGGCGAGGACGAGGGGGGCGCGGACGAGGGGGGGAGAGGGAGCGGGGACGAGAGGGGAGAGGGAGCGGGGACGAGGGGGGAGAGGGAGCAGGTACGAGGGGAGAGAGGGAGCGGGGACGAGGGGGTAGAGGGAGGGGGGACGAGAGGGGAGAGGGAGCGGGGACGAGGGGGGAGAGGGAGCAGGTACGAGGGGAGAGAGGGAGCGGGGACGAGAGGGGAGCGGGGACGAGAGGGGAGAGGGAGCGGGGACGAGAGGGGAGAGGGAGCGGGGACGAGGGGGGAGAGGGAGCGAGGTCGAGGGGGGGGAGAGGGAGCAGGTACGAGGGGAGAGAGGGAGCGGGGAGAAGGGGAGAGGTAACGAGGACGAGGGGGGAGAGGGAGCGAGGACGAGGGGGGAGAGGGGACGAGGACGGGGGGGAGAAGGGGCGAGGACGAGGGGGGAGAGGGTGCGAGGACGAGGGGGGAGAGGGAGCGAGGACAAGGGGGGAGAGGGGGAGAGGGAGCGAGGACAAGGGGAGAGAGGGAGCAGTGACGAGGGGGGAGTGGGAGCAGGGACGAGGGGGGAGTGGGAGCAGGGACGAGGGGGGAGAGGGAGCAGGGACGAGGGGGGAGAGGGAGGGGGGACGAGGGGGGAGAGGGAGGGGGGACGAGGGGGGGAGCGGGGACGAGGGGGGAGAGGGAGGGGGGACGAGGGGGGAGAGGGAGCGAGGAGAGGGGGGGAGAGGGAGCAGGGTGGGGAGAGGGAGCAGGGTGGGGAGAGGGAGCGGGGGGGAGAGGGAGCAGGGGGGAGGGGGGAGAGGGAGCGGGGACGAGGGGAGGGAGCGGGGACGAGGGGAGGGAGCGGGGACCAGGGGGGGAGGGGGACGAGGGGGGAGCGGGGACGAGATGGGAGGGGGGAGAGGCAGCGGGGGGAGAGGGAGCGGGGACGAGGGGGGAGAGGGAGCGGGGACGAGGGGGGAGAGGGAGCGGGGACGAGGGGGGAGAGGGAGCGGGGACGAGGGGGGAGAGGGAGCGGGGACGAGGGGGGAGTGGGGACGAGGGGGGAGAGGGAGCGGGGACGAGCGGGGAGAGGGAGCAGGGGGGAGAGGGAGCGGGGACGAGGGGGGAGAGGGAGCGGGAATGGGGGAGAGGGTGCGAGGAGAGGGGGGAGAGGGAGCGAGGACGAGGGGGGAGAGGGAGCGAGGACGAGGGGAGAGGGAGCGGGGACGAGGGGAGAGGGAGCGGGGACGAGGGGGCGAGGACGAGGGGGGAGAGGGGGCGAGGACGAGGGGGGTGCGGACGAGGGGGGAGAGGGAGCGGGGACGAGGGAGTAGAGGGAGGGGGGAGAGGGGGACGAGGGGGTAGAGGGAGGGGGGAGAGAGGGAGCGGGGACGAGAGGGGAGAGGGAGCGGGGACGAGGGGGGGAGAGGGAGCAGGTACGAGGGGAGAGAGGGAGCGGGGACGAGAGGGGAGCGGGGACGAGAGGGGAGAGGGAGCGGGGACGAGAGGGGAGAGGGAGCGGGGACGAGGGGGGAGAGGGAGCGAGGTCGAGGGGGGGAGAGGGAGCAGGTACGAGGGGAGAGAGGGAGCGGGGAGAAGGGGAGAGGTAACGAGGACGAGGGGGGGAGAGGGAGCGAGGACGAGGGGGGAGAGGGGACGAGGACGGGGGGGAGAAGGGGCGAGGACGAGGGGGGAGAGGGGGCGAGGACGAGGGGGGAGAGGGAGCGAGGACAAGGGGGGAGAGGGGGAGAGGGAGCGAGGACAAGGGGAGAGAGGGAGCAGTGACGAGGGGGGAGTGGGAGCAGGGACGAGGGGGGAGTGGGAGCAGGGACGAGGGGGGAGAGGGAGCAGGGACGAGGGGGGAGAGGGAGGGGGGACGAGGGGGGAGAGGGAGGGGGGACGAGGGGGGAGCGGGGACGAGGGGGGAGAGGGAGGGGGGACGAGGGGGGAGAGGGAGCGAGGAGAGGGGGGGGAGAGGGAGCAGGGTGGGGAGAGGGAGCAGGGTGGGGAGAGGGAGCGGGGGGGGAGAGGGAGCAGGGGGGAGGGGGGGAGAGGGAGCGGGGACGAGGGGAGGGAGCGGGGACCAGGGGGGGAGGGGGACGAGGGGGGAGCGGGGACGAGATGGGAGGGGGGAGAGGCAGCGGGGGGAGAGGGAGCGGGGACGAGGGGGGAGAGGGAGCGGGGACGAGGGGGGAGAGGGAGCGGGGACGAGGGGGGAGAGGGAGCGGGGACGAGGGGGGAGTGGGGACGAGGGGGGAGAGGGAGCGGGGACGAGCGGGGAGAGGGAGCAGGGGGGAGAGGGAGCGGGGACGAGGGGGGAGAGGGAGCGGGAATGGGGGAGAGGGTGCGAGGACAAGGGGGGAGAGGGAGCAAGGACGAGGGGGGAGAAGGTTCCCGGGGACAGGGAGAGTGGGAGTGGGTCTCGATAGCTCTTCCTGTCCCCGAATCTTGACCCGGGATTCTGCTCCCAATACAGAGCCTTTCACAACCTCAGGAGGTCCCAAAGCGCTTTACAGCCAATGAAGTACTTTTGAAGTATATTCCATGTTGTAATGTAGGAAACCCAGCAGCCAATCTGTGCACAGCAAGCTCCCACACACAGCAAAGTGATAATGGCCTGATAATCTGTTTGTGAAATTCCAGCAGAAAATGCTGGAAATCCTCAGCCGGTCAGGCAGCATCTGTGGAGAGAGAAACAGAGTTAACGTTTAGACTTTGCCAGACAAGCTGAATATTTCCAGCATTTTCTTTTTTTATTTCAGATTTCCATATTTTTCTTTTGTCATCTGTTTGTGATGTTAGTTGAGGGACAAATCTTGAACAGGACGCCGGGGAGAACTCCCCTGCACTTTTATTGATAGGGACTCGGCCCGGGATTGACGGGGACACGGCCCGGGATTGACGGGGTCACGGCCCGGGATTGACGGGGACTCGGCCCGGGATTGACGGGGACTCGGCCCGGGATTGACGGGGACTCGGCCCGGGATTGACGGGGACTCGGCCCGGGATTGACGGGGACTCGGCCCGGGATTGACGGGGACTCGGCCCGGGATTGACGGGGACTCGGCCCGGGATTGACGGGGACTCGGCCCGGGATTGACGGGGACTCGGCCCGGGATTGACGGGGTCCCGGCCCGGGATTGACGGGGACCCGGCCCGGGATTGACGGGGACCCGGCCCGGGATTGACGGGGACCCGGCCCGGGATTGACGGGGACCCGGCCCGGGATTGACGGGGACCCGGCCCGGGATTGACGGGGACCCGGCCCGGGATTGACGGGGACCCGGCCCGGGATTGACGGGGACCCGGCCCGGGATTGACGGGGACCCGGCCCGGGATTGACGGGGACCCGGCCCGGGATTGACGGGGACCCGGCCCGGGATTGACGGGGACCCGGCCCGGGATTGACGGGGACCCGGCCCGGGATTGACGGGGACCCGGCCCGGGATTGACGGGGACCCGGCCCGGGATTGACGGGGACCCGGCCCGGGATTGACGGGGACCCGGCCCGGGATTGACGGGGACCCGGCCCGGGATTGACGGGGACCCGGCCCGGGATTGACGGGGACCCGGCCCGGGATTGACGGGGACCCGGCCCGGGATTGACGGGGACCCGGCCCGGGATTGACGGGGACCCGGCCCGGGATTGACGGGGACCCGGCCCGGGATTGACGGGGAGTCGGCCCGGCATTGACGGGGTCCCGGCCCGGGATTGACGGGGACCCGGCCCGGGATTGACGGGGACCCGGCCAGGGATTGACGGGGACCCGGCCCGGGATTGCCGGGGTCCCGGCCCGGGATTGCCGGGGACCCGGCCCGGGATTTAAAGGGACCCGGCCCGGGATTGACGGCGACCCGGCCCGGGATTGACGGGGACCCGGCCCGGGATTGACGGGGTCCCGGCCCGGGATTGCCGGGGACTCGGCCCGGGATTTAAAGGGACCCGGCCCGGGATTGACGGGGACCCGGCCCGGGATTGACGGGGACCCGGCCCGGGATTGAGGGGGTCCCGGCCCGGGATTTAAAGGGACACGGCCCGGGATTTAAAGGGACACAGCCCGGGATTGATGGGGTCCTGGCCCAGGATTTAAAGGGCCCACACCTGGTTATAGTTCGGTTTGGTTACGTTCTGGGCCTGAATCGTTTGTTTGTGTTTTGTTTTCACCACAGGGCTGGCAAGGAATTGCCCGGACTCCAGGAGCTGCCGCTGGGGGAGTCCGGGAGCGAGGAGGACTCCGGCGATGGCGGCCCCCAGGAGGGGTCGACGGGCGAGCCCCAGGACGCCGCGGCCCTCCTCAGGCTCCCTCCGCCGGAGCTGGAGGGAGGCAAGGGCCCGGCAGCCGGAGTTTTCGCCAACCCCTTCACCCGGGAGCGTCGGGAGCGCCTGAGCCTGCTGGAGAAGCACGTGCGGCTGACCGCCAGCGTCAGGCCCCCCGAGCAGGCCGGGGGCCGCAAGGTCTGCCTGGCCCACCGCAGGGATGGCCGCTGTCGCTACGGCAGCAACTGCAAGTTCGCCCACGACAGCGACCTGCCGACCTCTGACCCCGAGCCCCCAGCGGGGTCGCAGCCCCAGGAGGAGAACGTTGGCGGCGAGCAGGAGCCGCCCAAGAGGGGCAAGAAGAGGCCGGGCCTGGGCCCCACCCTCATCCCCCCCAAGAGAAGCTTGAAGAACTACCGGGCCCAGCGAGCCAAGGAGGGCCTCGGCCTACTGTAACAGGCCCAGCACCAAGAGAGGCCTCGGCCTACTGTAACAGGCCCAGCACCAAGAGAGGCCTCGGCCTACTGTAACAGGCCCAGCACCAAGAGAGGCCTCGGCCTACTGTAACAGGCCCAGCACCAGGAATGGCCCAGCCTACTGTAACAGGCCCAAGGAGAGGCTCGGTCTACTGTAACAGGCCCCACGTCAGGAGGAGCCTCAGCCTACTGCAACCAGCCCCAGGTGGTGCCCGGCCCACTGGAACAGGCCCAGGAGCTACCTGGCCCACTGGAACAGGCCCAGGAGGGGCCAGGCCCACTGGAACAGGCCCCAGGAGGTACCCGGCCCACTGGAACAGGCCCCAGGAGGTACCCGGCCGACTGGAACAGGCCCCAGGAGGTACCCGGCCCACTGCAACCAGCCCCAGGAGGTACCCGGCCCACTGGAACAGGCCCAGGAGCTACCTGGCCCACTGGAACAGGCCCAGGAGGGGCCAGGCCTACTGGAACAGGCCCAGGAGGGGCCAGGCCCACTGGAACAGGCCCCAGGAGGTACCCGGCCCACTGGAACAGGCCCCAGGAGGTACCCGGCCCACTGCAACCAGCCCCAGGAGGTACCCGGCCCACTGGAACAGGCCCAGGAGGTACCCGGCCCACTGGAACAGGCCCAGGAGGTACCCGGCCCACTGCAACCAGCCCCAGGAGGTACCCGGCCCACTGGAACAGGCCCCAGGAGGTACCCGGCCCACTGCAACCAGCCCCAGGAGGTACCCGGCCCACTGGAACAGGCCCAGGAGGTACCTGGCCCACTGGAACAGGCCCAGGAGGTACCCGGCCCACTGCAACCAGCCCCAGGAGGTACCCGGCCCACTGCAACCAGCCCCAGGAGGTACCCGGCCCACTGGAACAGGCCCCAGGAGGTACCCGGCCCACTGCAACCAGCCCCAGGAGGTACCCGGCCCACTGGAACAGGCCCAGGAGGGGCCAGGCCTACTGGAACAGGCCCAGGAGGGGCCAGGCCCACTGCAACCAGCCCCAGGAGGGGCCAGGCCCACTGGAACAGGCCCCAGGAGGGGCCAGGCCTACTGGAACAGGCCCCAGGAGGTACCCGGCCCACTGGAACAGGCCCAGGAGGGGCCAGGCCTACTGGAACAGGCCCAGCACCAGGAGTTGTGGGTGAGGTACCCCCCACGGGTGACGGTGATTGCCGTGGACAGCATTGGGAGTTTGCCGGTCGCTGATTCGACCCCTGACCCCCTCTCGACGACCTGGACTCCACCAGTCTCTCGCTCTCGAAGCTCGACCGTCCCCTCCCATTTAAGCGCGAGCCTGCCCCTTTAAGGTTGCGGCAGGTGGTGATGTCTGTTCACCCTTCGACCCGCGATTTAACGGGAAGGTAGAATTCACCCCGGGGTCCTGGTGTAGGCCGGAGGAGTAAAGGCCCAGGTTCCCATCCACCTGTCGGGCTGCGGGTATCTGGAGTCAGAGGGGCTGCAATTCGTCTCCGCACCACGGGAATACACTACCTGGGGCTTCCCGCTCATCATCCTCGGCCAAGGAATCCCTGCTGGCTGTGGACGTGATGCTCTTCATGGCCAAATAGCTCACTGCCACTCGGCATCCGGACAGGCATGTGAAGGATGGGCGTTCGGGTGCGGTCTCGTGGCTGATCCCGGCCCACAGTAGAGAGTTGAGGCTGTTCAGTTTCTGAGTGTTAACCTGTGTGTGAGATTCCCCACCCCTCCCCTGTCCCTTAAGGGCCTTTGCCTCTGTATATTTATTTTTTGTCTCATGTTGTGACTGAATAAACTGATTGATTGATTTGTGAAACTGGTCAATGGGACTGATTCTTCTCCCCTCCCTTCGGTCTTTCTCCCCTCTCTGTCTGTCTGTCTGTCTCTCCTCCCCTCCTCTCTCTTTCCTCCCTCCCTTCCGCTCTCTATCTCTTTCCTCCCCTCCTCTCTGTCTCTTTCCTCTCCTCCCCTCCTCTGTCTGTTTCTCTGCCCCCCCACCTGTCTCTCCTCTCCCACGCCTCCACTTTCAGTCTGTCTGTCTCCCCTCCCCCTCTCAATCTCTCTCTCCGCACCCTCCCCTCCCCCTCTGTCCTCTCCCCTCGCTCTCTCTCTTGCCCCCTCCCCCAGTCTCTCTCTCCCCACTGTCTCTCCCCACCCCCTCTCTCTTTTCTCCCCTCGCTTTCCATCTCTCCTCTCCCCTCACCTCTGAATCTCTCTCTCCGCTCCCTCCCCTCTCCTCTCTACTGTCTCTTCTCCCCTCCCCCAATCTGTCTCTCCCCTCTCCTCTCTATCTCTCTCTCCTCTCCCTTCCCCTCTCTCTATCCACTCCCCTCCCTGCCAAAGGAGGCAGAGTGCGGAGAGGAGTGATGCAGGGGTTAGGGTCAGTGGGTTGCGGGAGAGTGAGGCAACTACTGAAGGCAGAACATAGCGAGATTAGAACATAGGAACAGGAGGAGGCTATTCAGCCCTTCGAGCCTGTTCCACCATTCAATGAGATCATGACCAATCTGTATCTTAACTCCATCCTTAGCTCCATATCCCGTAATACCTTTGGCGAACAAAAATCTATTAATCTTATAATTTAAAACGATTAATTGAGCTAGCATCTACAGCTTTTTGTGGGAGAGAGTTCCACACTTCTACCACCCTTTGCATGAAGAAGTGTTTCCTAACTTCTCTCCTGAAGGGCCTGGCTCTGATTTTAAGGTTATGTCCCCCTTGTCCTAGACTCCCCCACCAGTGGACAAAGTTCCTCTCTATCTACCCTATCAATTCCTTTCAAAATCCTAAAAACCTCACCTTAATCTAAAATATTCCAGCAAATACAAACCTAGTTCATGTAATCTCTCCTCATAATCTACCCCTTGGAGCCCTGGTAACATTCTGGTGAATCTGCACTGCACTCCTCCCAAGGCCAATCTATCCTTTCTAAGGTGTGGGGCCCAGAACTGTACCCAGTACTCCAGATGTGGTCTAACCAGGGCTGCAGCAAAACTTCTTCCCTGTGTATTCTAGTCCTCTAGCTATAAAGGCTAACACTCCATTAGCCTTTTTGATTATTTGTTTTGTGCCTGACCACAACATTCTAGTGATCTGTGTACATGGACCCCGAAATCTCTTTGGACCTCCCCTGCTCCTAGCTTTTCACTATTTAAATAATACACGGATCTATACCTTTTTTGGTCCAAAATGGATGACCTCACACTTACCTGCGTTTAAAATCCATCTGCCACTGTTTCACCCACTCACTTAATCTATCAACGTCCCTTTGTAATTTTATGCGCCCGTCTACACGACTTACTATGCCACCAATCTTTGTGTCATCGGCAAACTTGGATATATGGCTCTCTATTGTGTTGTCTAAGTCATTGATAAACACGGTGAATAGTTGAGGCCCCAGCACATGATCCCTTGTGGGAAACCACTAGTCACTCCCAATTCGAGCACACCCATTATTACACAGGATTACATCGGATATACAGCACAGAAACAGGCCATTCGGCCCAACCAGTCCATGCCGGCGTTTATGCTCACTCGAGCCTCCTCCCGTCTTTCCTCATCTAAATCGATCAGCACAACCCTCTATTCCCTTCTCCCTCATATGCTTGTCTAGCCTCCCCTTAAATGCATCTATACTATTCGCTTCAACCTCTCCCTGTGGTAGCGAGTTCCACATTCTCACCACTCTCTGGGTAAAGAGGTTTCTTCTGAATTCCCTATTGGATTATCCCTACTCTGTCTTCCGTCACCTAACCAATCTCGTAACCAGGCCAATAATTTGCCTTCAATTCCATGAGCTTTAATTTGAGCTAACAGTCCGTTATACAGAACCTTAGCAAATGCCTTCTGGAGAGAGTGAGAATAGAGCGGATTTCTTAGTGGTTACTTGTCACAACGAAGGGTTGTTAGTCCGACGGCAATAACTCCACTTGTGATTCGCGCACGAGTGGTTTTCAAGTAACAAGCTTTATTACATTGACTGATTATTAAATTTTATATAACTGTTCGACAGTGTTATATTAAATGACAAAGTGACATGCAAATAATACAACCTGGTCCCCAGACCCAAAGCGATTCCCCTCTCGGCTGCCTGCCTAATCGAAGAAATATGTCCCAGTCTTATGCTATTCGACTACCTTGAGCTACATTTTTTAAAATTCGTTTATGGGATGTGGGCATCGCTGGCAAGGCCGGCATTTATTGCCCATCCCTAATTGCCCTTGAGAAGGTGGTGGTGAGCTGCCTTCTTGAACCGCTGCAGTCCGTGTGGTGAAGGTGCTCCCACAGTGCTGTTAGGTAGGGAGTCCCAGGATTTTGACCCAGTGACGATGAAGGATTGGCGATATACTTCCAAGTCAGGATGGTGTGTGAATGGGAGGGGAACTTGGAGGTGGCAGTGTTCCCATGTGGCTGCTGCCCTTGTCCTTCTAGGTGGAAGAGGTCGCGGGTTTGGGAGGTGCTGCCGAAGAAGTTGCTGCAGTGCATCTTGTAGATGGTACACACTGCAGCCACGGTACGCTGGTGGTGGAGGGAGTGAATGTCTAAGGTGGTGGATGGGGTGCCAATCAAGCGGGCTGCTTTGTCCTGGATGGTGTCAAGTTTCTTGAGTGTTGTTGGAGCTGCACTCATCCAGGCAAGTGGAGAGTGTTCCATCACTCCGGACTTGTGCCATCTAAAAGAAAGACTTGTATTTATACAGCGTCTTTCACAACCACCCCAAAGCGCTTTACAGCCAATTAAGTACTTTTGGAGTGAAGTCACTGTTGCAATGTAGGAAACGCGGCAACCAATCTGCACACAGCAAGCTCCCACAAACAGCAATGTGATCAATGACCAGATCACCTGTTTTACTGATGGTGATTGAGGGATAAATATTGGCCAGAACACCTGCCCATAACATAGAAAAGCGCAAAGCCTACATTTGCTTTAAGGATTTCTACTGATAATTTGAAAAAGAACAAGGCTCCTGGTTTCGATTCTATAACTGCAGAGTTGTTGCAGGAAGGTGAGGAACATACTGTGAGAGCGATGCAAAGGCTGTTTAACAAAATACACGAGGAAGAGCAAATAGCTGGAGACTGGGACAAGGCAATGTACGTCATTGGCTGTAATGTGCTTTGGGATGTCCTGAGGTCGTAACAGGCGCTATCTAAATGTAAGTCTTTTATAATCTTCAGAAACTGAGTGGATGCAGCAATTAGAGGAATCAGCTCACTGAATATACCCAGAAATGCATTTACTAAGACACTGCAGAGGAGAATGAAAAGATACGTAGAACTGGTACTGACCAAAAAACAAGCTGCTTTTAGACCAGGACTAAGTCCAATGGATCAACTGTTTGCAATAAGACAGTTTTTGAGACATTTACAGAAGACAATGTCCATTGTTACAACTTCATGGATTTGAAGCAAGACTTTGTTTTTTTTTTATTCGTTCATGGGATGTGGGCGTCACTGGCAAGGCCGGCATTTATTGCCCATCCCTAATTGCCCTCGAGAAGGTGGCAGTGAGCCGCCTTCTTGTACCACTGCAGTCCGTGTGGTGAAGGTGCTCCCACAGTGCTGTTAGGGAGGGAGTTCCAGGATTTTGACCCAGTGACGATGAAGGATCGGCGATATATGTCCAAGTCAGGATGGTGTGTGAGTTGGAGGGGAACTTGGAGGTGGTGGTGTTCCCATGCGCCTGCTGCCCTTGTCCTTCTAGGTGGAAGAGGTCGCGGGTTTGGGAGGTGCTGCCGAAGAAGCCTTGGCGAGTTGCTGCAGTGCATCTTGTAGATGGTACACACTGCAGCCACGGTGTGCCGGTGGTGGATGGAGTGCCAATCAAGCGGGCTGCTTTGTTTGGCGAGAAGGGATGTATGGTATTCCTGAGAAACTTGGCAGACTGATAGAAAATATTTACAACAAGCCCCCCCGCACAGTTAGTAACCTGCAGGAATGGATTTGATCAACAGTTGGGTTGTGACACTTTTGCACGCTGTCACCCGCTTTATGAATCTTGCACAGATGACGGTGGAGGAGTCTCCCTTATGCGGAAGGATTTTAGACAATCTCAGATTTGCTGATGTCACTGACCTTGTAGCAACGTCTAGAACAGATTGGCAGAGAATTAACTGATAGGGTGTGTGTGGTCACGCTGATTGGGTGAGATGAAGAGTGGTGGGAGGAGGCTCGTGTGGAGCATAAACACCGGCACCGAACAGTTGGGCCGCACTTTGTTTTACACTTTAACAAAAATAGGACAAAGGTCATGTCATTTGGGAAATATCAGGATGAGGGGACCAAATGTAATATTTCCAAGTTTGCTGATGATACAAAGCTGGCTGGGAATGTAAGTTGTGAGGAGGATGCAAGGAGGCTTTAAGAGGATCTAGACAAGCTAAGTGAGTGGGCAAGAACATGGCAAATGGAATATCATGTGGAGAAATGTGAAGTTATCCACTTTGGTAGGAAAAATAGAAAAGCAGAGTATTTTTTAAATGATGAGAGATTGGGAAATGTTGGTGTTCAGAGGGACCTGGGTGTCCTTGTACACGAATCACAAAGTTAACATGCAGGTACAGAAAGCAATTAGGAAAGCAAATGGTATGTTGGCTTTTATTAGAAGAGGATTTGAGTATAAGAGTAAAGACGTCTTACTGCAATCATATAGGGCCCTGGTGAGATCACACCTGGAGTGTTGTGTACAGTTTTGGTCTCTTTACCTAAGGAAGGATATACTTGCCATATAGGGAGAGCAATGAAGGTTCACCAGACTGATTTCTGGGATGGGGGGATTGTCCTATGAGGGCAGATTGAGTAGACTAGGCCTATATTCTCCAGAGTTTAGAAGAATGAGAGGTGATCTCATTGAAACATACAAAATTCTTACAGGGCTGGACAGGGTAGATGCAAGGAGGCTGTTTCCCCTGGCTGGGGAGTCTAGAACCAGGAGTCACAGTCTCAGAATAATGGGTTGGCCATTTTAGGACTGAGATGAGGAGAAATTTCATTAAGAGGGTGGAGAATCTTTGGAATTCTCTACCCCAGAGGGCTGTGGAGCCTCAGTCATTGAGTATATTCAAGACTGAGATCGATTGATTTTTGGATATTAAGCGAATCAAGGGATAGGGGGATCGGGCGGGAAAGTGAGGTCGAAGATCAGCCATGATCTTATTGAATGGTAGAGCAGGCTCGAGGGGCCAAATGGCCTACTCCTGCTCCGATTTCTTCTGTTCTTATGTCATTTGGAAGTATCAGGAAGAGGTGCAGATTACAGTCGGAGGGGATGGAGTTGGAACAGGTGGAAAAGTTTGTAAACTTGGTGGGTTAGTGTCAGGAGTACGAGTCGTGAAGATATCAGTAGAAGGATTGGACTTGGTTCTGCTGCCTTTGGAAGATTAATCAGGATATGCAAGGCTAAAGATATTTCAGTAAAAATGAATCATAGAATCTTACAGCACAAGAGGCCATTCGGCCCGTCCTGCCTGTGCCGGCTCTTTGGAAGAAGCATAGCAGAGAAGATAGGAGCAGGAGTAGGCCATTCGGCCCCTCGAGCCTGCTCCGCCATTCAATGAGATCATGGCTGATCATCCAAATTCAGTACCCTGTCCCTGCTTTCTCCCCATATCCCTTTAGCCTTAAGAAATATATCTAACTCCTTCTTGAATATATTTAATGAATTGGCCTCAACTGCCTTCTGTGGTAGAGAATTCCACAGGTTCATCACTCTCAGGGTGAAGAAATTCCTCCTCATCTCAGTCCTAAATGGCTTACCTCTTATCCTTAGTCTGTGACCCCAGGTTCTGGACTCCCCCGCCATCGGGAACATCCGTCCTGCATCTAGTCTGTCTAGTCCTGTTAGAATTTAATGAGTTTCAATGAGATCCCCTCTCATTCTTCTAAACTCCAGCAAATAGAAGACTAATCGACCCAATCTCTCTTCAAATGTCATTCAATGCCATGAACTGTCCAATTTAGTCCTGATGTGGAGATGCCGGCGTTGGACTGGGGTGGACAAAAATGAGAAGTCGCACAACACCAGGTTATAGTCCAACAGATTTATTTAATTTTACAAGCTTTCGAAGCAGTTCACTCCTTCGTCAGGTAAGTTAGCAATGAGAGAATCTCCCAGAATTCACAATTTAAACCCAGACAAAATCTATTCACATTATTCCCTGCAACAAAGAGCACAGCCAAGACAATGAGATGTGTCCCAGGGGGTCCAACGTGTCAAACCACCTGCTGGCTGCATATCCTGTCAATTTGTGTTCTTGTGTTAGCCTTTTTAAAAAAAAAACACCTGGGAAGACCGGCCATGATGTCAAGTCACGTTCTGTATCGTGACATGAACCCGATATCGCGATTGAGGCCATCCTCATGAGTGCGGAACTTGGCTATCAGTTTCTGCTCTATGATTTTGCGCTGTCGTGTATCTCGAAGGCCGCCTTGGATTTAGTCCTCTTCAAGTGCATGTCCAATTGCCTTTTTAAAGTTCCTATGCAATCTGATCCCACCCACCCTCTGTGTGAAGAAATTTCTCCTCATTTCCCCTCTTGATGCACTTTGGCAGGAAAAATCCTAGAGCAATTTATTATCTTAATGGCAAGAAACTGGAGAGTACTGAAGTGCAAAGGGATCTGGGGGTCCTGGTGCACGAAACTCAAAAGGTTAGTATGCAGGTGCAGCAAGTGATTAAGAAGGCAAATGGAATGTTGGCTTTCATTGCTAGGGGGATAGAATATAAAAATAGGGAGGTATTGCTTCAGTTGTACAAGGTATTGGTGAGACCGCACCTGGAATACTGCATACAGTTTTGGTGTCCTTACTTAAGGAAAGACATCCTTGCTCTCGAGGCAGTGCAAAAAAGGTTCACTCGGTTAATCCCGGGGATGAGGGGGTGGTCATATGAGGAGAGGTTGGGTAGATTGGGACTCTACTCATTGGAGTTCAGAAGAATGAGAGGCGATCTTATTGAAACATATAAGATTGTGAAGGGGTTGGATCGGGTGGATGCGGGGAGGATGTTCCCGATGACGGGTGAGACGAGAACTAGGGGACATAGTCTTAGAATAAGGGGCTGCTCTTTCAAAACTGAGATGAGGAGGAACTACTTCACTCAGAGGGTGGTAGGTCCATGGAATATGCTGCCACAAAAAGCTGTAGAAGCTACAACATTAATTAAATTTAAAACAGAAATAGACAGTTTCCTAGAAGTAAAGGGCATTAAGGGTTACGGGGAGCGGGCAGGAATTTGGACATGAGTCTAGGTTCGGATCGGTCATGGCCCTGTGGGTAGTGGAGCGGGCCCAGGGACTGTGTAGCCTGATTCTGCTCCTATTTTGTGTGTGCAATTCTGTTAGATGCAGGAGATGGTTCTGTGATAGATAGTAGATTGGCGGTTAGGATCAGATCAGCCATGATCTTATTGAATGGCGGAGCAGGCTCGAGGGGCCGATTGGCCTACTCCTGCTCCTATTTCTTATGTTCTTATGTTCTTATGTTGTTCCTTTGCCAATTACTTTAATTCTATGACCTCTGGTTACTGACCTACTTGCTCTATCAAAACTCCTCAATTTTAAATACCTCGATTATGTCTCCCATTAACCTTCTCTGCTCTAAGGAGAACAATCCCAGCTTCTCCTAATCTCTCCACATAACTAGGGGTACGGTAGCATAGTGGTTATGTTACTGGACTAGTAATCCAGAGGCCTGGACTAATGATCCGGAGACATGAGTTCAAATCCCACTACGGCAGCTGGGGAATTTAAATTCAGTTAGTTAAATAAATCTGTAAGCTAGTATCAGTAATGGTGACCATGAAACTACCGGATTGTCATAAAAACCCATCTGGTTCACTAATGTCCTTTAGGGAAGGAAATCTGCCGTCCTTACCTGGTCTGGCCGATATGTGACTCCAGACTCACAGCAATGTGGTTGACTCTTAACTGCCCTCTGAAATGTCGACTCGTCACCACCCTCTCAAGGGCAATAAATGCTGGCCACATCCCATGAACAAATTAAAAAAAAACTAAAGTCCCTATTCCATTGTATGAGGCAAGAGTTCATGAAGCCATGGTTATCCTGATGTTATATGTTCCTGAATGTTGGAACAGGAGAAAAGTTGAGGAATGAAAGATCCCAACAGCAGGAATTAATTGGTTGAGGGGAAGATACAAAGGATCATGAATGATGCAAGAACATGGATTGGACAAGAAAACGCTTATACAGAAGGTCCAAAAAAGGCGACGGAGATGGTTTGGTGCTCATTTCACGAATGTAAATGGCTAGAATTCCTTTCAGGGCCTTGCACACAGAGGTACATGAGCAAGGAAGCATTGCGTAGGGAATTGGCTAGGAGGTAGGAGACCGAGAGTAGTGATAATGGGTAGGTACTCAAATTGGCAGGATGCAACTAACGGTGTGGCCCAGGGATCTCAAAAGCAATGAGGATGTGAGGGAAAACTTTTTAACGCAGTGAGTGGTGATGACCTGGAATTCGCTGCCGATGGAAGTGGTGGAAGCGGAGACACTCAATGTTTTCAAGGGGAGACTGGATAGGCACTTGAGGGAAATAAACATGCAGGGCTGGATTGCTCTACAGAGAGCTGGTACGCACTCGATGGGCCGAAGGGCCTCCTTCTGTGCCATTATGACTCTATATGGTAAACCTTTATAAATCACAGGTTAGGCCCCAGCTGGAGTATTGTGGCCAATTCTGGGCACCACACTTTAGGAAGGACGTGAAGGCCTTAGAGAGGGTGCCGAGGAGATTTATTGGAATGGTACCAGGAGGGAGGGACTTCAGTTATGTGGAGAAGCTGGGATTGTTCTCCTTAAAACAGAGAAGGTTAAGAGGAGATTTAATTGAGGCACTCAAAATTATGAGTGGTTTTGATAGAGTAAATAAGGAGAAACTGTTTCAACTGGTAGGAGGTTCAGTAACCAGAGGACACAGATTTAAGATAATTAACAAAAGAATGCCAGGGGTGGGGGGGGGGGGGGGAGGGGAGAAATTTTTTGAGGCAGTGAGTTATGGTGATCTGGAATGCACTGCCTGAAAGGGTGGAGGAAGCAGATTCAATAGTAACTTACAAAAGGGAATTGGATGTGTATTTGAAAATGAAAAATTTGCAGGGCTATGGGGAAATAACAGTGGAGTGGGACTAATTGGATAGCTCTTAAAAAGAGCCAGCACAATGAGCCAAATGGCCTTCTGTGCTGCATCATTTTATGATTCTAAGATGGTTGAAGCAGCCAGGCTAGTTCAGAACCGACAACAGTGGAGTGATTTCATTGGATCCCATCGCCGCTGCTGAGCTGACGGACAGGAATTTAGTTGCAGTATACAACCTAGAGAACACACAGCAAGAGAGAGGCAAACAGTCACACGCACACACACACACATGGCAGACAGACACACACAGAAAGGGCAGACTGTCTCACACACACAGGGCAGAAAGGCAGACAGACACACAGGGCAGAGACAGTCTCACACACACATGGCAGAGAGAGGCAGACACACACACAGAAAGGGCAGAGACGCAGACAGACATGGAGAAAGGGCAGAGACAGTCACACACACACACAGCAGACAGACACAGAAAGGGCAGAGACAGTCTCACACACACACACACACACACAGCAGACAGACACAGAAAGGGCAGAGACAGTCTCACACACACACAGGGCAGACAGACACATGGAGAAAGGGCAGAGACAGTCTCACACACAGGGCAGAGAGACACACACAGAAAGGGCAGACAGTCTCACACATGGCAGAGGGCAGAGAGGCAGACAGACACATGGAGAAAGGGCAGAGAGAGGCAGACAGACACACAGAAAGGGCAGACACAGTCTCACACAGGGCAGAGAGGCGCAGACAGACACACACACAGGGCAGAGACAGTCTCACATACACACACTGGGCAGAGAGGCAGACAGACACAGAGCAGAGACAGTCACACACACACACAGGGCAGAGACAGTGTCTCACACACACACAGGGCAGAGAGAAGCAGACAGACACAGAAAGGGCAGAGACAGTTACACAAACACACACAGAAAGGGCAGAGTCACACACACACACAGGGCAGAGAGAGACACACACAGAAAGGACAGAGACAGTCTCACACAGGAAGGTCAGAGAGACAGTCTCACACACACAGAATGGGCAGAGAGATATAAATAACCGTGTGTTTCAAGATCTCCTTTCACAACCTCAGGATGTCCCAAAACGCTTCACAGCCAATGAAGTGTAGTCACTGTAATGTATGAAACGTGAACGCCAAGACACCGGGGATAACGCCCCTGTTCTAATTTAAAATAGTGCCATGTGATCTTTTACATCCACCCGAGGGGGCAGACAGGGCTACGGTTTAACACATCATCCGAAAAGACGGCGCCCATTAAAATTGAGACAGTTAAGAAATTCACAAAAAAATTATTTATATTCCATTTTAGATAATTTCTGTAGTTAAAAACCTAAAATTAGAAAAAGAGCTGAAAATGTGTCCATGTTGGGTCATGTGCAAGGGGTGTTGTAGGGCAAGGGGGCATGTAACAGGGTCATGTGTAAAGATCATGGGCAGGGGGGCATGTAACAGGGTCATGTGTAAAGATCATGGGCAGGGGGCACGGACCCATTTCTGGACCTGGTCACATTGTTTACATTTAGATTCTCTGCATCGCTCCGACTGAGACTCCGTACCATATTTAATGCCTCGCTCACCTGAACATCGAAGCTTTCTGACCAACTTGGGGAGCACCATATTTATCAGATCGAGTCATCTTGATGGGGGGCTGGTACCGGGAGTGGGTCAAAGGTCATGGGGGCAAAGGCTACAGATCAGCACAGCTTCGAAACAGTATCAATGAAGTGAGATCAGAGCCACACTGGTGGTGGGGGAGGGGGAGGGGGGTGGGATGCAAGGGAAGGAGACCTGGAAGGTTCAGCTCAGCTGGCTACAACGGACTATTCTTCTACAGCGGCATCATATGGAACTGCAGAGTTGGCAGAGAGTCTGTGCAACATCTGGAATGCGCTGTCTGAGAGGGTGGTGGAGGCAGACTCAATCGTGGCTTTCAAAAGGGAATTGGATAAGTACCTGAAGGTAAAACATTTGCAGGACTACGGGGAAAGGGCGTAGGAGTGGGACTAGCTGTAACCTCCTATGCTGTAACCATTCTATGATTCACACAGGTACAGGCAGGATTGCAGCCTGTCTATATACTGAAACAAACAAATTCCTAACAGGGGCACACAGGAAGACACATGGGGTGAGGGGAAGAATAGAGAGGGAGGACATGGGGGGGGGGGGGGTTAGAGAGGGGGACATGGGAGGGCAGAGAGAGCGGGACACAGAACAAGCAAACACATGGAGGGAGCACAGGCTGTCAGATAGCAGAGGCAGGCATTCAGGGAACAAACACATGCAGAGTACAGGCAGACACGCAGAGAGTACACGCAGACACGGAACACAGGCGCACGCAGAGAGTACAGGCAGACACGGGGAATACAGACACAGTACAGGCAGGCACACAGAACAAAGACACATGCAGAGAGTACAGGCAGATAAAGGGTACACAGACATTGCAGAGAGTACAGGCAGATAAGGGGTACACAGACATTGCAGAGAGTACAGGCAGATAAGGGGTACACAGACATTGCAGAGAGTACAGGCAGATAAGGGGTACACAGACATTGCAAAGAGTACAGGCAAAGGGAACACATTGCAGAGGGTACAAGCAAACACATAGGGAATACAGCCACACGCAGAGTGTACAGGCAGACATACAGGGAAGACACGCAGAGCACAGATAGACACACTGGGAATAGACATGCAGAGAATACAGGCAGACACGGAACAGAGACACATGCAGAGAGCGTACAGGCAGACACACGGAACACAGACATTGGAGAGTACAGGTAGACATGCAGAGTGTACAGGTAGACACAGGGAACAGATTACAGGCAGACACGGGGAACCGACATGGAGAATACAGGCACAGAACATAGACACACGCAGCGAGTACAGGCAGACACATGGAACACAGACATTGCAGAGAGTACAAGCAGACACGGGGAATACAGACATGCAGAGAGTACAGGCACAGGCATGGGGAACACAAAAAAATGCAGAGTACAGGCAGACACACGGGGAATACAGAAAAACGCAGAGAGTACAGGCACAGGCAGAGACACGCAGAGAGTACAGGCACAGGCAGAGACACGCAGAGAGTACAGGCACAGGCAGAGACACGCAGAGAGTACAGGCACAGGCAGAGACACGCAGAGAGTACAGGCACAGGCAGAGACACGCAGAGAGTACAGGCAGAGACACGCAGAGAGTACAGGCACAGGCAGAGACACACAAATGCAGAGGAACCTGTAAAAAGACAACACAATGGAAGAAAATATTGTGTTTATTGCTCTGTTTTAATAGTTAATTATACAGGTTTCTTTCTACTAAACAGTGCTCACAGTGGACTCTAATGGTTTCTTCTATGCAATCCAGTAACTTGAAACTGTAACAAAAACCCCCGTGTGATTTCCAGCTCAGTATAAATCAGACTACAGCAATCCACTCCTTCCGACAGGATCTGACTACAGACCCGCTTAACTACAGGTATTTACACCATCAGAAGCAGAGAGACCCCCGATCCAGCTCAGCACGACTCTGGGGAACAGGGACACACAAGCACGCACCTACATGCTCACCCTCGTGTGGGCATTCATACACACACTCACCCTCGTGTGGGCATTCATACACACACTCAGACACACCTTTGCACCCCTGTGCACACATTCACACCCACTCGTGTACAGGCTCAGCCAGGTGGACGAAGTCACGGACACCTTCGCTCGTGCGTGCGTGCGCACAAACGCCCACGCCCCCGTGCACACGCTCACACAAGACACACTCGTGCATGCGCTCGCAGTCTATCGTCTCAGGGCTACGTCACTGCTTTCTGTCACAGACGACTCCCAGGAGGGCCGAAAGTGACGTCGAATGGCTCTGTGCCTTAATCCCCTCACACAGCGAGCTCCAGTCAATCCAGCCTCGGGGGGCAGTTGGATCCCAGGCATTTCCCACAGGTCCCACAGGGGCACAACAGTTGGATGAAATGCTTCTACTTAATGGGTCTCATTCCCTCGTTGTGCAGGAGCTGACCCCCAACACCAGCCCGAGCGTCTTCTCGCTGGAGAGCAAGAAAAGGAGGGCCGCCCGGAATCCCAGCTCCCCCCTCCCGTGGAATCCCAGCTCCCCCCTCCCGTGGAATCCCAGCTCCCCCCTCCCGTGGAATCCCAGCTCCCCCCTCCCGTGGAATCCCAGCTCCCTCCTCCCGTGGAATCCCAGCTCCCTCCTCCCGTGGAATCCCAGCTCCCTCCTCCCGTGGAATCCCAGCTCCCTCCTCCCGTGGAATCCCAGCTCCCTCCTCCCGTGGAATCCCAGCTCCCTCCTCCCGTGGAATCCCAGCTCCCTCCTCCCGTGGAATCCCAGCTCCCTCCTCCCGTGGAATCCCAGCTCCCTCCTCCCGTGGAATCTCAGCTCCCTCCTCCCGTGGAATCCCAGCTCCCTCCTCCCGTGGAATCCCAGCTCCCTCCTCCCGTGGAATCCCAGCTCCCTCCTCCCGTGGAATCCCAGCTCCCTCCTCCCGTGGAATCCCAGCTCCCTCCTCCCGTGGAAACCCAGATACTCCATTCTGTGGAATCTCAGCTCCCCCATTCCCAACTCCTCCTCTCATAAAAACCCTAACTGATTTACACTCTCGCTCTCCAACCCATTGGACAGTGATCTGGAGCAGGAACCCTGGCTGATTTCACCTCTCTCTAACCCAGGGGTCACTGGACAGTGATCAGGAGCAGGAACCCTGGCTGATTTCACCTCTCTCTAACCCAGGGCTCACGGGACAGTGATCAGAAGCAGGAACCCTGGCTGATTTCCCCTCTCTCTCTAACCCAGGGCTCACTGGGTAGTGATCAGGAACCCTGGCTGATTTCCCCCCCCCTCTCTAACCCAGGGGTCACTGGGCAGTGATCAGGAACCCTGGCTGATTTCCCCCCTCTCTCTAACCCAGGGATCACTGGACAGTGATCAGGAATCCTGGCTGATTTCCCCTCTCTCTAACCCAGGGGTCACTGGACAGTGATCAGGAGCAGGAACCCTGGCTGATTTCCTCTCTCTAACCCAGGGATCACTGGGCATTGATCAGGAGCAGGAACACTGGCTGATTTCCCCTCTCTCTAACCCTGGCAGAATGGCCCAAGGACAGAAACCACCCCTGAATCCCGCTCCCCCAGTGCAGCTCGTAGCAGACCACCTCCATCCGCACGAACAGAAAACACAAACACACACAAACAAACCCCTACAGGCTCCAGCATCACTCTGCCGATGCCTCAAGCAGTCGATCAGCTGCCTTGTGCATACAGTGACAGACTCCATCGCCCCACCACAATGCCCTGCCCAAGAGAATGGCACAGGCCGATTCACAGTTTGTGTGGGGGTCTCTCACGTGACTCCGGGCCTTAGCTGGGGACCCTCCCTCTCGGGCATGGGGTGGGGAAAGGGGGAAGGGGGGGTCTGAGCGACGGTTAGCGGGAGGGGGGAGGGTGTCCAGGTTCAATTGAAGGTGCCCCTCTTCCAATCCACTTCCGGTTACCAGTTGAGTTGAAATGAGGAGAGTCTCTCTCTCTCTGTTTCCCCCCCTGCCCCACACCCTCCCCATCTCCTCTCTCCGACACCGAGGGGGGAGGGGGAGGGTGGGGAGGCTTTGAACGGCACCAGTCTGTTGCAGGGTGCGGTGTGAAGGGTCTAGGACTGCACGATCTCGGCACTCTCCGCCAGGGCCTCGGCGATCACCAGCTCCGGGTGGCTCTTGCTCTTGTGGGCCACCACGCTGTCCTTCTTCTCGAACTTCTTCCCGCACACGTTGCAGGAAAACTGGTAGTTGGCGTCTGCGTCGTGTTTCTTCATGTGCCAGTTCAGCGAGGCCTTCTGTCGGCAGGTGAAGCCGCAGATCTCACACCTGGAGAGAGACAGAGAGAGAGGGGGTCAGGTACACACCTGGACAGAGACAGAGAGAGAGAGACAGAGAGAGAGAGACAGAGAGAGAGAGACAGAGAGAGAGAGACAGAGAGAGAGAGACAGAGAGAGAGAGACAGAGAGAGAGAGACAGAGAGAGAGAGACAGAGAGAGAGAGACAGAGAGAGAGAGACAGAGAGAGAGAGACAGAGAGAGAGAGACAGAGAGAGAGAGACAGAGAGAGAGAGACAGAGAGAGAGAGACAGAGAGAGAGAGACAGACAGAGAGAGACAGACAGAGAGAGACAGACAGAGAGAGACAGACAGAGAGAGGGGGTCAGGTACACACCTGGACAGAGAGAGAGAGAGAGAGAGAGAGAGAGAGAGAGAGAGAGAGAGAGAGAGAGAGAGGGGGGGGGGTCGGGTACACTCCTAGATAGAGAGAGAGAGAGAGAGAGAGAGAGAGAGAGAGAGAGAGAGAGAGAGAGAGAGAGAGGATCAGGTACACACCTGGACAGAGAGGGAGGGTCAGGTACACACCTGGACAGAGAGAGAGAGAGAGAGAGAGAGAGAGAGAGAGAGAGAGAGAGAGGGGGTCAGGTACACACCTGGACAGAGAGAGAGAGAGAGAGAGAGAGAGGGTCAGGTACACACCTGGACAGAGAGAGAGAGAGAGAGAGAGAGAGAGAGAGAGAGAGAGAGTCAGGTACACACCTGGACAGAGAGAGAGAGAGAGAGAGAGAGGGGGTCAGGTACACACCTGGACAGAGAGAGGGAGACAGACAGAGAGAGGGGGGTCAGGTACACACCTGGACACAGAGAGAGAGAGAGAGAGAGGGAGAGAGGGAGAGAGGGGGTCAGGTACACACCTGGACAGGGAAGAGGGCGGGGGAGGGGGGCGGAGAGGGCGGGGGGAGGGGGGCGGAGAGGGCGGGGGGAGGGGGGCGGAGAGGGCGGGGGGAGGGGGGCGGAGAGGGCGGGGGGAGGGGGGCGGAGAGGGCGGGGGGAGGGGGCGAAGAGGGCGGGGGAGGGGGCGAAGAGGGCGGGGGAGGGGGCGAAGAGGGCGGGGGAGGGGGCGAAGAGGGCGGGGGGCGAAGAGGGCGGGGGGAGGGGGGCGAAGAGGGCGGGGGGAGGGGGGCGAAGAGGGCGGGGGGAGGGGGGCGAAGAGGGCGGGGGGAGGGGGGCGAAGAGGGCGGGGGGAGGGGGGCGAAGAGGGCGGGGGGAGGGGGGCGAAGAGGGCGGGGGGAGGGGGCGAAGAGGGCGGGGGGAGGGGGGCGAAGAGGGCGGGGGGAGGGGGGCGAAGAGGGCGGGGGGAGGGGGGCGAAGAGGGCGGGGGAGGGGGGCGAAGAGGGCGGGGGGAGGGGGGCGAAGAGGGCGGGGGGAGGGGGGCGAAGAGGGCGGGGGGAGGGGGGCGAAGAGGGCGGGGGGAGGGGGGCGAAGAGGGCGGGGGGCGAAGAGGGCGGGGGGAGGGGGCGAAGAGGGCGGGGGAGGGGGGCGAAGAGGGCGGGGGGAGGGGGCGAAGAGGGCGGGGGGAGGGGGGCGCGAAGAGGGCGGGGGAGGGGGGCGAAGAGGGCGGGGGAGGGGGGCGAAGAGGGCGGGGGAGGGGGGCGAAGAGGGCGGGGGAGGGGGGCGAAGAGGGCGGGGGAGGGGGCGAAGAGGGCGGGGGGAGGGGGCGAAGAGGGCGGGGGGAGGGGCGAAGAGGGCGGGGGGAGGGGGTGGAGAGGGCGGGGGAGGGGGGCGCGAAGAGGGCGGGGGAGGGGGGCGAAGAGGGCGGGGGAGGGGGGCGAAGAGGGCGGGGGAGGGGGGCGAAGAGGGCGGGGGAGGGGGCGAAGAGGGCGGGGGAGGGGGCGAAGAGGGCGGGGGGAGGGGCGAAGAGGGCGGGGGGAGGGGGTGGAGAGGGCGGGGGGCGAAGAGGGCGGGGGCGAAGAGGGCGGGGGGCGAAGAGGGCGGGGGAGGGGGCGAAGAGGGCGGGGGGAGGGGGCGAAGAGGGCGGGGGGCGAAGAGGGCGGGGGGAGGGGGCGAAGAGGGCGGGGGCGAAGAGGGTGGGGGAGGGGGTGAAGAGGGCGATAGAGTGGGGAGGGGGTGAAGAGGGTGGGGGGAGGGAGTGCGTGGTTTGGGGGTGGGGGCGGGGAGAAGAGAGCAGTATAAACTTGCAGGGGTGTACCTGCCTTATAAACCTGCAAAGGAGTTAACCCTTTCCGCTGGCCGCTTTGTTTTATTGGTTCACCAAACAACTTTGATCTGTTTTCTATCTTTAATATTGTATTGGACAGTAAAGTTCCCCCAGACGCTGATGAATGAAATAGAATCTGGTATTAATGGGAATTTTCATCCTAGTGAAAGTCAGGAAAGTGTAGTTACGAATAGTAAATTGATAGCTTTCTCTTGGAGACATGTGTGTCCTTGCCTGTGTACATTTTAAGAAAACTGCACTGGCCACTACCCAAGACATCGGGACCATGCAGAGGGAGATGAGCAAAGATCTCCAGACGACTACAATCTTTTGATAGGATCACCTGGAAGCCCGAGAAAGGCCTGTATCAGATGGCATGTGCAGCACGGTATGGAGATACCGGGTATGAGTGTGCAAATGTGATTTGTTACGTATGAAGCAATTCCCATCCACAAATGCATGGTGAATCTGCACCGAAGAACGGGTCTCAGACATGCTCAGCAAGACATGAAAAAGTTAATGTGGCGCAGGAGAGCGAGACCACTTTTAAAGCATTGACACATACTCCATCGAGAAACTGTCTAATTAATGAAACAATCAGAATCGAGTTAAACACACTGGTACCTGTTAGAGGGATTGAAATTGAATTTGAAGTGGAGAGTTACCTGGAATCTGGATTGGGACAATTGTGGGCCGAGGAGAAATCATGTTTAGCAAGAATTATCCACAAGTTGGATACGAGTAAAAGAGAGATCTGGAGAATCTTTTAAGTCCATGATTTGTTGATTAGATGTTAAACTGTAATGTTGCTTGAAGTGATTGTAAGACTGTATTATGACTGTAATAATTGTGTTTTGTAGGTAACAGAGCGTGGGGAAAAACCAGTACGAATGCAGTATGAGGTGATTTTGGTGGTGCCTCCTGTGTCACTACTACCGCAACTAGCATGCTTTACGGGTCTAATAGGACCTGCCCCATTAACCAACACATTTTACTCAATATCAAGACTTGTGCTCAAGTGAAACTGACAGTACATGAGATACTTAAGTTTGAGCTGCACAATTATGTGGCACAATTTGGGTAATACATTCCCCTCTTGTCTGAGGCTTTCAGTGAGCTCGTGATGCGACTGAACTCCTCCCCTAAAGCATATTCATGTTATGGAGCAAGACAACTCGAGAACAGATATTGAAATTGACAGCATAGGGGACGATTCACGCTGGTGGGATATTGGGCTTAATACATCAGCACACCCTTAGGTTCGTAGTATTTCACACGCTCTGGTAGTTCTCCAGCTTGTAATGATAGTGTATTTGATATATGTATACCCTATGTAGTAAGACTTTGATACATAAGCCAATTGTGTACTCATGTCTGTGCCTAACCAGCAGTAACAAATTAATTGAGCACACCGAAAGAGAAGATCCGAAGCAACGTAGAGGTGGGGTAAGATCAGGAAAGATAGAAGAAACAGAAGATACCACAGGTGGGGCAGAATTGGAACACTGGAACAGTGAATTGAATTTGAGTAAGGGGCCAGAGGTTGCTCCTCCCCCTCAAAGAAATGGACTGTAAGGAAGGGGGAAATCTTCATTTTCGTGTCTCCCTACTAACTAACGCCCAAGTTCAGAGAGCAATAAGAACTAGCTAGATTAGTCAAGAGCCGATTGTGGGAAGTCAATAAGGATATTTCCTTCTCAAGGTGGGGAGATGTAAGAAATCGTGGATTGAAAGAAATAATCGTCCGTTACGGGTTCCCTCGATCAGCAGTTTGTCTAACTTGATGACACAGAAGGATTCCAGTCATGTCAGAAAAGGAGTTGTACAGAGCTGAATTAAGAGGTCGGAACATAAAAACAGGCCTTCGAGTGGGCATAGCTGGGCCTGATGCGGGATGCAGCAAGGAGCTGTAGGATAAACAAGCTGTCTACGAGAGGGCAACAAGACCTTTACAACAGAGGTAAGGGGGAAAATGACCTCATGAGGCTGGGAGGGGGCTGTCAGAGGTAGCCTCTCCCTTATAATTGGACAATGGGATGGGGTACAAATGATTGACACCAGGTATCCAGCAGCCCATCAAAATAAGGTATAAAAATAGTCGACCGAGAGAGGAAAACAGGCAGTGAGGGGCGGAGGCTTCCCTGAGGTGGCTACAGCCTAACACCGTGGTCATTTTTAGACTCTGAGGTGGATCAATGCTGGCTGACGGCCCAACACCTCCAACAGCTCGAGGGACGACCCAATGGACTGCAGGAATCCACCCAATCCGAGACCACCGTACTGCCTTCACCGTCTGTCCGGTCGTTTCATTCCGTTCCAGGGCCGTAGATCGCCCTCATCTGTCACGGGTTGTATGTCTACAGTATCTATTTCAATCGCATGTAGTAATATCTGATTATGCTTAAACTGTAGCTCTCTAATAAAAAGCCTTACAACTCCTAAGACCCTTTGGGTAATCTGTGTGCGATCTGCGATCCAAATCCTACATCCCTGTACAGGGAGACAGCAGTCAGGAACACCCCTGTACAGGGAGCGAGGGGGTCAGGTACACGCCTGTACAGGGAGCGAGGGGGTCAGATACACGCCTGTACAGGGAGCGAGGGGGTCAGATACACGCCTGTACAGGGAGCGAGAGGGTCAGATACGAAGAGAAAGGGGGGGTTCAGTGAAGGAATGAAGGAGGGAGGGAGGGAGGGAATGGAGGCAGGAGGGGGAAGGAAGAGGGTGGGAGGGAACAGAGGGATGGAGGAAAGCCCGTTTCAAGCTGTTCTGTGCCCACCTCAGGACTCTGAACGAGCAACTGTCTCAGATATACTTACTGTAGAGGCTTCTCTCCAGTGTGAATCATCCTGTGAACGGCCAAATTGTGAGAGCTCTTAAAGGCACGGGCGCAGTACTCACAGATATAATCCCGCTGATCTGTGGGGCAGCAAGAGAGCGATTAGGGATGACGAGAGAGACAGAGCGAGAGAGCCAGACACACAGAAACAAACAGGCAGAGAGAGAGACGGGGTGAGAGACAGAGAGACGGAGGGGGAGACAGAGAGAGGGAGAGAGTTAAAGACATGGGAGAAGAGAGAGAGAGAGAGAGAGACAGACAGAGAGATGGAGGGGGAGACAGAGAGAGGCAGAGAGAGAGAAAGAGAGAGGAAGAGAGTTAAAGACACAGGGAGAGAGCGAGAGAGAGAGAGAAAGAGAGACACACAGACAGAGGGAGAGACAAGTAGACACACAATTGCTATTTAAAATTAAGAATGAGACAGGGTAGATAGAAGCAGGCTGTTTCCAGTAATTAAGCTGTCTAAAATGAGGGAGGGGGGGGGGGGCGGGCGGAGAGGTAGGAAGAGGGGGGGGAAGGAAGAAAAGGTAGGGGGGAGCTAGGAGAGGGGGAGAGAAAGAGTGACAGAGAGCGAGAGCGAAAACACAGGGACCGAACGCGGAGCCCCCCCCTCGACACAGCATCCGAACGTCCCCCCCCAGATTATGAATGCAGACCCCAGCACAGGGTCTCGACACTGACCGCAGGCCCCAGCCACCCCATGGACCCCACTCCACCCACAGAAAGCCCTGCGATCGCTGAGCGGGTACCTGAGTGGTGCTTGGTGTGCCGCAGCAGCTGTTTCTGAAGTCGGAAGAGGCGTCCGCAGGATGGGTGCGGGCAGACGTACTTCTTCTTCAGCATGTGCTGGTACCTCATGTGGTGCTGGAAGAGAATCAGAGTCACCGTCACCATCGCGAGGGACGACATTAGTGTAACCAACTCACCATCGTCACACGAGTAAACTGTAGCAACCAACTCACCATCGTCACACGAGTAAACTACAGCAACCAACTCACCATCGTCACACGAGTAAACTGCAGCAACCAACTCACCATCGTCACACGAGTAAACTGTAGCAACCAACTCACCATCGTCACACGAGTAAACTGTAGCAACCAACTCACCATCGTCACACGAGTAAACTGTAGCAACCAACTCACCATCGTCACACGAGTAAACTACAGCAACCGACTCACCATCGTCACACGAGTAAACTGCAGCAACCAACTCACCATCGTCACACGAGTAAACTGTAGCAACCAACTCACCATCGTCACACGAGTAAACTGCAGCAACCAACTCACCATCGTCACACGAGTAAACTGTAGCAACCGACTCACCATCGTCACACGACTTGCAGCAACCAACTCACCATCGTCACACGAGTAAACTACAGCAACCGACTCACCATCGTCACACGAGCAAACTACAGCAACCGACTCACCATCGTCACACGACTTGGAGCAACCAACTCACCATCGTCACACGAGTAAACTACAGCAACCGACTCACCATCGTCACACGAGCAAACTACAGCAACCGACTCACCATCGTCACACGAGTAAACTGCAGCAACCAACTCACCATCGTCACACGAGTAAACTGCAGCAACCAACTCACCATCGTCACACGAGTAAACTGTAGCAACCAACTCACCATCATCACACGAGTAAACTGCAGCAACCAACTCACCATCGTCACACGAGTAAACTACAGCAACCGACTCACCATCGTCACCCGAGTAAACTATAGCAACCGACTCACCATCGTCACCCGAGTAAACTATAGCAACCAACTCACCATCGTCCAACGAGTAAACTGTAGCAACCAACTCACCATCGTCACACGAATAAACTGTAGCAACCAACTCACCATCGTCACACGAGTAAACTGCAGCAACCAACTCACCATCGTCACACGAGTAAACTGTAGCAACCAACTCACCATCGTCACACGAGTAAACTACAGCAACCGACTCACCATCGTCACACGAGTAAACTGCAGCAACCAACTCACCATCGTCACACGAGTAAACTGTAGCAACCAACTCACCATCGTCACACGAGTAAACTGCAGCAACCAACTCACCATCGTCACACGAGTAAACTGTAGCAACCGACTCACCATCATCACACGAGTAAACTGCAGCAACCAACTCACCATCGTCACACGAGTAAACTACAGCAACCGACTCACCATCGTCACACGAGTAAACTATAGCAACCGACTCACCATCGTCACCCGAGTAAACTATAGCAACCAACTCACCATCGTCACACGAGTAAACTGCAGCAACCAACTCACCATCGTCACACGAGTAAACTGTAGCAACCAACTCACCATCGTCACACGAGTAAACTGCAGCAACCAACTCACCATCGTCACACGAGTAAACTACAGCAACCGACTCACCATCGTCACACGAGTAAACAATAGCAACCGACTCACCATCGTCACCCGAGTAAACTATAGCAACCAACTCACCATCGTCACACGAGTAAACTATAGCAACCAACTCACCATCGTCACACGAGTAAACTGTAGCAACCAACTCACCATCATCAGACGAGTAAACTGCAGCAACCAACTCACCATCGTCACACGAGTAAACTGTAGCAACCAACTCACCATCATCACACGAGTAAACTGCAGCAACCAACTCACCATCGTCACACGAGTAAACTACAGCAACCGACTCACCATCGTCACACGAGTAAACTGCAGCAACCGACTCACCATCGTCACACGAGTAAACTATAGCAACCAACTCACCATCGTCACACGAGTAAACTGTAGCAACCAACTCACCATCATCACACGAGTAAACTGCAGCAACCAACTCACCATCGTCACACGAGTAAACTATAGCAACTGACTCACCATCGTCACCCGAGTAAACTATAGCAACCAACTCACCATCGTCACACGAGTAAACTATAGCAACCAACTCACCATCGTCACACGAGTAAACTGCAGCAACCAACTCACCATCGTCACACGAGTAAACTGTAGCAACCAACTCACCATCATCACACGAGTAAACTGCAGCAACCAACTCACCATCGTCACACGAGTAAACTATAGCAACCAACTCACCATCGTCACACGAGTAAACTGCAGCAACCGACTCACCATCGTCACACGAGTAAACTGCAGCAACCAACTCACCATCGTCACACGAGTAAACTGTAGCAACCAACTCACCATCGTCACACGAGTAAACTGTAGCAACCAACTCACCATCACACGAGTAAACTGCAGCAACCAACTCACCATCGTCACACGAGGAGAGGCGCCTGCAACCCCGACTCACCATTGCACGAGGAACACAGGAGCAGGAGCCGGCCATTCAGCCCCTCGAGCCTGCTCCACCATTCAATGAGATCATGGCTGATCTGTTACCTAACTCCATTTGCCCCATATCCCTGAATACCATTGGTTAACAAAAGTCTATCAATCCCAGATTTAAAATGAACGGACCCGGCATCAACTGCTGTTTGTGGAAGAGAGTTCCAAACTTCTACCACCTTCTGTGCGTAGAGGTGTTTCCTAACTTCATTCCCGAAAGACCTCGCTCTAATTTTTAGACTATGCCCCCTAGTCCTGGACTCCCCAACCAGCAGAAATAGTTTCTCTCTATCTACCCTATCTGTTCCCCTTAATATCTTGAAAACTTCGATCAGATCTACTAAATTCCAGAGAATACAACCCTAGTTTGTGTAATCTCTCCTCGTAACTTAACCCTTGAAGTCCGGGTATCATTCTGGTAAACCTACGCTGCACTCCCTCCAAGGCCAATATATCCTTGCTTTGCTGTGGTGCCCAGAACTGCTCACAGTGCTCCAGGTGTGGTCTAACCAGGGCTTTGTACAGCTGCAGCTTAACTTCGACCCCCTTGTATTCTAGTCCTCTAGATATAAAGGCCAACATTCCATTAGCCTTTTTGATTATTTTCTGTACCCGTTCATATGACATTTTAATGATCTAAATACCTGGACCCCCAAGTCTCTTTGGACCGCCACTGTTCTTAGCTTTTCACCGAGTTCAAATCCCACGGCAGCTGGGGAATTTAAAATCAGTTCATTAAATAAAAAATCTGGAATTTCAAAAAAGCGCTCATGTCAGTAAATGGTGACCGTGAAACTACTGGATTGTCGTAAAAACCCATCTGGTTCAGTAATGTCCTTCAGGAAAGGAAATCTGCCGCCCTTACCCGGTCTGGCCGGTGTGTGACTCTAGACTCTCAGCAACGCGATTGACTCTTAACTGCCCTCTGAAATGGCCGAGCGAGCCATTCAGTTGCACCAAACCGCTACCAAGTAGTGTATATGGACCACAGCTGTCAAGAAGGCAGCTCACCACCAACTTCTCGAGGGCAATTAGGGGTGGGCAATAAATGCTGGTCTTGCCAGTGAAGCCCACATCTCATGAACGAAAAAAAAAATATTTTTTTATTCGTTCAAGAAAGTAGCCTGTTCTATCCTTTTTAGGTCCAAGGTGAATGACCTCACATCTGCCTACATTGAAATCCATTTGCCACAGTTTTGCCCATTTGCTTAATCTACCAATATCTCTTTGTAATTTTATTCTTCCATCTACACTGACTACAATGCCGCTTATCTTTGTGTCATCGGTAAATCTGGGTATGTGGCTTCCTATCCCAACATCTAAGTCGTTAATAAATACAGCGAATAGTTGAGGCCCCATCACAGATCCTTGCGTGACACCACTCATCACCTCCTGCCAATTTGAGTACCTGCCCATTATCCCTACTGCCTGTCTCCTGCCGCTCAGCCAATTTCCTAACCAGGTCAATAATTTGCCCTCAATTCCATGGGCTTCAACTTTAGTTAACAGTCTCGTATGTGGGACTTTATCAAATGCCTTCTGGAAGTCCATTATAAATAATATCCACAGACATTCCCCTGTCCACTACTTTAATCACCTCTTCAAAAAAATGCAATCAGGTTTGTCAGGCATGACCTGCCTTTCACAAATCCATGCTGGGTCTCTCTGATCAGCTGAAAATGTTCAAGGTGTTCAGTCACCTGATCCTGAATTATACACGCTAGTAAATTTGCGACAACTGATGTTCGGCTAACTGGTCTATAATTCCCTGGTTTCCCCCTCTCACATTTCTTAAATAGCGGAGTGACATGCGCAATTTTCCAATCTAAAGGAACGGTTCCCGAATCGAGAGAGCTTTGGAAGATTATAGTTCGGGCATCTACAATGTGCTCACCTACTTTCTTTAAAACCCTGCGATGGAAACCATCTGGTCCTGGGGATTTGTCACTCTTCAGTGCCATTATTTTCTTCCTTACGTTAATTTTGGTGAGTCCCTGTCCCTGATTCAATATTAGTTTCCTTGGGATTACTGGCATGTTGACCTTTTCCTCTACTGTAAATACTGACGCAAAGTAATTATTCAACCTGTCCGCCATTTCCTTATCATTGACAATATCTCCGTTATCAGTTTTCAAGGGGCCAACATTGCTCTTGATCACCCTCATTTTTCTAATATGATTGTAAAAAATGTGTGTCTGATTTTGATATCCCTTGCGAGTTTCTTTTCATACTCAGTTTTGTGATTAGATCACTGTTCTAGGTCAGAGTGACACGACAACAACTTACATTTCTATAATGCCTTTAACGTAGCAAAATGTCCCAAGTTGTTTCACCGGAGCGTAATCAATAAAAATCTTTACACCAAACCACAGGAGGAGATAATCAGGACTGAAGACCAAAAGCTTGGTCAAAGAGGTAGGTTTTAAAGGAACATCTTCAAAGGAGGAGAGAGAGACAGAGGCGTAGGGAGGGAATTCCAGAGCCTTGAACCTCAGCAGCTGGAGGCACAGCCACCAATGGTGGAGCCATTTAAAATCGGGGAGGTGCAAAAGGCCAGAATTAGAGGAGCGCAAAGATCTGGGAGGGTCGAGGCCACGCAGGGAGTTCAGAACAAGGATGAGGATTTTTTTTTAAATTGTGGCGTTGTCGGACCGGGAGCCAGTGTAGGTCAGCAAGCACCAGGGCGATGGGTGAATGGGACTTGGTGCGAGTTAAAATCCGGGCAGCAGAGTTTATGTAGGGTGGAAGATGGAAAGCGAGCCAGGAGAGCATTGGAATGGTCAAGTCTAGAGGTGACAAAGGCAATGGATGAGGGTTTCAGCAGTGGATGAGCTGAGGCAGGGGCGGAGTCAGGCGATTGAGTACAAGAGTAGAGAAGTTATGCTGAATCTTTATAAAGCGCTGGTTAGGCCACAACTGCGTCCAGTTCTGGTCACCACACTTTAGGAAGGATGTGAAGGCCCTTGAGAGGGTGGAAAGGAGATTTACCAGAGTGGTTCTGGGGATGGGGGAATCTTAGCTACAAGGACAGGTTGGAGAAGCTGGATTTGTTTTCATTAGAGCAAAGGAGGTTGAGGGATGATTTGATAGAGGTGTACAAGATTATGACGGGTTTGGATAGGCTAGACGGGGAAAGGCTGTTCCCACTAGTTGATGGTACAAGGACTAGGGAACACAGATTTAAGGTTTTGGGCAAGAGATACAGGGGAGATGTGAGGAAAAACTTTTTTACACAGCGAGTGGTGATGACCTGGAACTCGCTGATGACGGAAGTGGTGGAAGCGGAGACACTCAATGTTTTCAAGGGGAGACTGGATAGGCACTTGAGGGAAATAAACTTGCAGGGCTACGGGGATAGAGCAGGGGAATGGGACCGACTGGATTGCTCTACAGAGAGCCGGCACGGACTCGATGAGCCGAATGGCCTCCTCCTGTGCCGTTATGACTATGACCATGTTACGCTGTCTTGGTGATGAAGCGGGTGTGTGGTCAGAAGCTCACCTTGGGTCAAACACAACACCAAGGTTGCGAGCGGTCTGGCTCAGCTTCAGGCAGTTGGCAGGGAGAGGGATGGAGTCGGTGGCTGGGGAACAGAGTTTGTGGTAGGGGCCGAAGACAATGGCTTCAGTCTTACCAATATTCAGTTGGAGGAGATCCCTGCTCATCCAGGACTAGATGTCAGACAAGCAGTTGAAAAATCAGAGACAGTCGAGGGGTCCAGAGAGGTGGTGGTGAGGTAGAGCCGAGTGTCGTCAGCGTACACGTGGAACCTAATGTGTTTTTGGATGATGTCGCCGAGGGGCAGCATGTCGATGCGAAATAGAAGGGGGGGTCAAGGTTAGATCCTTGGGGGACACCACGGGTAACGGTGCAGGTGTGGGAAGAGAAACATAGAAACATAGAAGATAGGAGCAGGAGTAGGCCATTCGGCACCTCAAGCCTGCTCCGCCATTCGATGAGATCATGGCTGATCATCCAAACTCAGTACCCTGTACCTGCCTTCTCCCCATATCCCTTGATACCTTTAGCTTTAAGAAACATATCTAACTCATTCTTGAATATATTTAATGACTTGGCCTCAACTACCTTCTGTGGTAGAGAATTCCACAGGTTCACCACTCTCTGGGTGAAGAAATTCTTCCTCATTTCTGTCCTAAATGGCTTACCCCTTATGATCCCTGGTTCTGGACTCTCCGACCATCGGGAACATTCTTCCTGCATCTAGTTTGTCCAGACCTGTCAGAATTTTATATGTTTCGATGAGATCCCCTCTCATTCTTCTATACTCCAGCAAGTATAAGCCCAATCGACCCAATCTCTCCTCATATGTCATTCCTGCCATTGCAGGTGATTCTCTGGCTACGATTCGATAGATAAGAATGGAACCAGACGAGTGCAGTCCCACCCCGAGTACAGAAATAGGAGGATAGAGCAGATGAATGCGTGGCTGGAGAGATGGTGCAGGTGAGAGGGCTTTAGATTCCTGAGGCATTGGGACCGTTTCTGGGGGAGGTGGGACCTGTACAAGCCGGACGGGTTGCACCTCAACAGAGCCGGGACCAATATCCTCGTTGGGGGGGGGGGTTTGCTAGTGCTGTTGGGGGGGTTAAACTAGCTTGGCAGGGGGATGGGAACCTGAGAATAGATTCAGAAGGGAGAGAAGCAAAGCTGAAATGAGAAAGCAGAAAAGTAGAAAGTGAAATAACAACAGAAAACGCTGGAAAAACTCAGCAGGCCAGGCAGCATCCGTGGAGAGAGAAAGAGAGTTGACGTTTCAGGTCGATGACCTTTCATCAGAACTGGGAAGAGCTGGAAATCAAATAGATTTAAGGCCAGGGTAAAGCTGAGAAAATGTCTCTTCATCTCCTCCTTTGTTCCTTTATCCCCTCCCCCTTTTCCCAGCTTTACCCTGGCCTTAAATCTATTTGATTTCCAGCTCTTCCCAGTTCTGATGAAAGGTCATCGACCTGAAACGTCAACTCTCTTTCTCTCTCCACGGATGCTGCCTGGCCTGCTGAGTTTTTCCAGCGTTTTCTGTTGTTATTTCGGATTTCCAGCATCTGCAGTATTTTGCTAAAGTAGAAAGTGAATTTGGAAGACAGAGGAAGCAAGGGCTAGAAAATAGACAACAATGGAGTTTGACAGTGCTAAATGGTATATACTTCAATGCAAGGTGTATAGGGAATAAGGCAGATGAGCCGAGAGCACAGATAGACACTTGGGAGCATGATATTATAGCTATTACTGAGACATGGCTGAAAGAAGGGCAGTTATGGCAGCTCAACATTCCTGGTTACAAGGTTTTCAGACGAGATAGAGAGGGGGTAAAAAAGAAGGGGGGGGGGTCGCAGTATTGATTAAAGAAACAATTACAGCTGTGAGGAGGGATGATATGTTAGAAGGATTATCAAATGAGGCCATTTGGGTTGAATTGAAGAACAAAAAAGGGGTGATCACACTGCTGGGAGTCTCCTATAGACTCCCAAAGAGTCAGAGAGATAGAAGAGCAAATATGTTGGCAAATTTCTGAGAAGTGCAAAAATTATAGGGCAGTAATAGTAGAGGATTTCAACTACCCTAATATAAACTGGGATAGAATTCGTGTGAAAGGTATAGAGGGTGCAGAATTCCTAAAATGCATTCAGGAGAACTTTTTTAGCCAGTATGTAACAAGCCCAACAAGACTTGGTTTTAGGGAATGAATCTGGGCAGATGGAAGGGGTATCAGTGGGAGAGCATTTTGGTGCTAGTGATCATAATTCAGTTCGATTTAGGGTAGTTATGGAAAAGGACAAAGATAGACCAGGAATAAAAGTTCTCAATTGGGGAAAAGCCAATTTTGCTAAGCTGAGATGGGATTTAGCCAAAGTGGACTGGAAACAGCTACTTGAAGGTAAAATCAGTGTCAGAGCAGTGGGAGGCATTCAAGGAGGAGATCCGGAGGGTTCAGACCAAACATGTGCCCTTAAAGAAAAAAGGTGAAACTAACAAATCTAGAGCCCCCTGGATGTCTAGGGACCATACAGGGTAGGATAAAGAAAAAAAGGGAGGCATATGACAGATACCGAGGGCTAAATACTCCAGAATCATCAGAGGAGTGCAGAAAGTGCAGGGGTGCAATTAAAAATATTAGGAAAGCAAAGAGAGCATGAAAAATTCTTGGCAAGTAAAATCAAGGAAAACCCAAAGATGTTTTGTAAATATATTAAGAGTAAGAGGATAACTAAAGAAAGGGTAGGGCCTATTCGAGATCATGAGGGTAATCTGTGTGTGGAGACGGGAGACGTCGGTAGGGCCCTTAATGAATACATTGCGTCTGTTTTCACAAAGGAGAGGGTCGAAGCAGACATTACTATCAGGGAGGAGGAGTGTAAAAGATTAGATGAAATAAACAGTGAGAGAGGAAGTATTAAGGGGTTTAGCAGCTTTAAAAGTGGATAAATCCCCAGGCCCGGATGAAATGTATCCCAGGCTGTTAAGCGAAGCGAAAGAGGAAATAACAGATGCCCTGACCACCATTTTTCAATCCTCTCTGGCTTCCGTATCCTGAGACTGTGACCCCCCCCCAGCCAGGGAAAACATCCTCCCTGCATCCAGTCTGTCTAGCCCTGTCAGAATTTTATATGTTTCAATGAGATGCCCTCTCATTCTTCCAAACTCTAGTGAATACAGGCCTAGTTGACCCAATCTCTCCTCATACGACAGTCCTGCCATCCCAGGAATCAGTCTGGTGAACCTTCGCTGCACTCCCTCTATGGCAAGTATATCCTTTCTTTGGTAAGGAGAACAAAACTGCACACAGTACTCCAGGTGTGGTCTCACCAAGGCCCTGTATAATTGCAGTAAGACATCCTTGCTCCTGTACTCAAATCCTCTTGCAATATCCCATACTATTTGCCTTCCTAACTGCTTGCTGCACCTCCATGTTTGCTTTCAGTGACTGGTGTACAAGGACACCCAGGTCCCTTTGTACATCAACATTTCCCAATCTATCACCATTTAAATAATACTCTGCCTTTCTGTTTTTCCTACCGAAGTGGATAACATCACATTTATCGACGTTATACTGCATCTGCCATGTATTTGCACACTCACTCAACTTGTCTAAATTGCCTTGAAGCCTCTTTGCATCCTCCTCACAATCCCACCTAGCCTCGTGTCGTCAGCAAACTTGGAAATATTACATTTGGTTCCCTCATCCAAATCATTGATATATATTGTGAATAGCTGGGGCCGAAGTACTGATCCCTGCGGTACCACACTATTCACTGCCTGCCACCCCGAAAAAGACCCATTTATTCCTACTCTGTTTACTATCTGTTAACCAATTTTCAATCCATGCCAGTATATTACCCCCAATCCCATGTGCTTTAATTTTGCACACTAACCTCTTATGTGGGACTTTATCAAAGGCCTTCTGAAAATCCAAATGCACCTTATCTATTCTACCAGTTACATCCTCAAAAAACTCCAGTAGGTTTGTCAAACACTATTTCCCTTTCATAAATCCATGTTGACTTTGTCTAATCCCGTTGATATTTTCTAAGTGTCCTGTTATCACATCCTTTATAATAGACTCTAGCATTTTCCCTACTACTGATGTTAGGCTAACCGGTCTGTAATTCCCTGTTTTCTCTCTCCCTCCTCTTTTAGATAGTGGGGTTACATTTGCCACCCTCCAATCTGCGGGAACTGTTCCATCATCTATAGAATTTTGGAAGGTGACAACCAATGTATCCACTATTTCCATGGCTACCTCTTTTAGTACTCTGGGATGCAGATTATCAGGCCCTGGGGATTTATCAGCTTTCAGTCCCATTAATTTCTCCAGCACTATTTTTTTTTACTAATACTAATTTCCTTTAATTCCTCCTTCTCACTAGACCCTTGGTTCCCCAGCATTTCTGGGAAGTTATTTGTGTCCTCTTCCGTGAAGGCAGAACCAAAGTATTTGTTTAATTGCTCTTCCATTTCCTTGTTCCCCATTATTAGCCAAGGCATAGAATACAAGAGCAGGGAGGTTATGCTTCAACTGTATAAAACACTAGTTAGGCCTCAGCTAGAGTACTGCGTGCAGTTCTGGTCACCACATTACAGGAAGGATGTGATTGCACCAGAGAGGGTACAGAGTAGATTTACGAGGATGTTGCCTGGACTGGAGAATTTTAGCCATGAGGAAAGATTGGATAGGCTGGTTTTGTTTTCTTTGGAACAGAGGAGGCTGAGGGGAGACGTTATTGAGGTGTATAAAATTATGAGGGGCCTAGATAGAGTGGATAGAAAGGACCTATTTCCCTTAGCAGAGGGGTCAACAACCAGGGGGCACAGATTTAAAGTAATTGGTAGGTTTAAAGGGGATTTGCGGGGACATTTCTTCACCCAGAGGGTGATGGGGATCTGGAACTCACTGCCTGAAAGGGTGGTAGAGGCAGAAACCCTCACCACATTTAAAAAGTGCTTGGATGTGCACTTGAAGTGCCGTAACGTACAGGGCTATGGACCAAGAGCTGGAAAGTGGGATTAGGCTGGATAGCTCTTTGGCGGCCGGCGCGGACACGATGGGCCGAAATGGCCTCCTTCCGTGCTGCAAATTTCAGTGATTCTATGATTCACCCAGCTAGACGACGGAGGAGAGGCGTTGGAGGAGGATAGCGTAGGTCAACTGTGTTGAAGGTGGCAGATAGGTGGAGAAGGATGAGGAGTGATAGTTTACCACGGTCCCCGTCACATAGGATGTCAATTGCGATTTTGAAAAAGGCCTTTTCAGCGCTGTGGCGAGGGCGGAAACCGGATTGGAGGGAATCAAACAACTCGGGAATTGCGGGAAAGGTGGGCATGGATTTGGAAGACAACAACACGTTCAAGGACTTGAGAGAAAATGCAGGTTGGAGATGGGGCGGTAGTTTGCAAGGACGGTGGGCTCAAGGGTGGATTTTTTTTTGAGAAGAGTGGTGACGTAATATTTGAAGGGGAGAGGGACAGTAGCTGAGCAGAGGGAACCGATACTACCAGCTAACAAGGGAGCCAGGAAGGGAAGTTGGGTGGTCAGCAGGTTGGTGGGAATAGGCTCGAGGGAGCAGGAGGCGAGTCTCGTGTTCAAGGTGAGCTCGGAGAGAGCACGGCAGGAGACGGATAGAATCTAGAGTTCAGGGCGAGGGCTGTGGGGAACTATGAGGTGAAGTTTGGCCCGGCAGGCTAGCTGAAGGGAGGGAAGCAGCAGAGGCAGCTGAACGGATGGTCTCCATCTTAGTGACAACAAAGTCCATGAGCTCCTCGCACTTGCTGTTGGAGGCGAGGGTGGTTTAAAAAGACGGTTTGTGGTGAGTGAAGCCGGGTGTTAGCGCTGCATTCCAGGATGATGCTGGAATAGTGAGCATTTTTAGCAATGGAGAGCAGGACCCGATAGTGCTTTAACTGGTCCAGCGATTGATGGTGAAACCAGTTGCCCACCATAGACGTTCAAAACTGCATCCCTTGGACTAAAGGGAGTGGAGGCGAGGGGTACACCAATGGGGGAATTAATAGGATGAGAGAGAGTAATGGTTTTAATGGCGACAAGGGCATCAAAGGTGGAGTAGAGGGTGTGATTGAGCAAATCAGTAGCTGCAGAGCTGTCATGGTGAATGGACGGCCAAAGGCTGGGTAGTTGGGAATTGGAAAGTGCAGTGGTAAGTGACTTGAGAGAGTGGGAGCATTTTTTCCAGGGAGGGGACACAGAAAGACATCGGGTTGGGAGGGGGGGGGAATGGAGATGTGGGTGGAAAGTGATCCAAGGATGTGATCAGAGATTGCTTTATCTGTGATTGACATGATGGGAGTAGCAAGGTCCTGTGAGATGGCGAGGTCGAGGGGGTGGCCGTGAATGTGGATAACTTCCTATTAATTTTAAAAGGCAGTAAGTTACACGATTGAAGGTTAATTCCCCAGGAGCCTAGATCAGAGCAACACTGCTCAATCTAACTCACTGTTCTAGATCAGACTGACCCTGCTCAGTCCAACCCTCAGTTCTAGATCAGAGTGACATTGTTCAGTGTAAGGCTTTGTTCTAGATCAGTGACGCTGCAGTCTAACCCACTGTTCTACATCAGAGCGACAGGGTTCAGTCTAATCCTTTGTTCTAGATCAGAGTGACATTATTAGAGGGTAGTTAAGAGTCAACCACAGTGCTGTGGGTCTGGAGTCACATATAGGCCAAACTGGGAAAGGACATTCGTGAACCAGATGGGCTTTTACGACACTCCAGTAGTTTTATGGTCACCATTACCGATACTTGCTTTATTTAATTAATTTAATTTAAATTCCCTAGCTGCCATGGTGGGATTTGAACTCGTCTCCGGATTAATAGTCCAGGTCTCTGGATTACTAGCCCAGTAACATTACCACTATGCTACCGTTCCCCAACCCAATGTTCTTGATGAGAGTGATACTCCTCAGTCTAACCCTGTTCTAGATCAGAGTGACACAGCACAGTCTAACCCACTGTTCTAGATAAGGGTGACATTGCTCAGTCTAAGGCTTTGTTCTAGATCGTAGTGACTCTGCCGTCTAACCTGTTCTAGATCGGGGACACCGCACGATCTAAGCCACTGTTCTAGATCAGGCTGACACTGCTAAGTCTAACCCACTGTTCTAGATCAGAGTGACACAGCAGAGTCTAAGTTTCTGTTCCAGATCAGAGTGATACTGCTGTCGAACGCACTCTTCTAGATCGGAGTATCGATCAAAGTAGCACTCCGCAGTCTAACCCACTGTTCTCGATCAGAGCAACAGTGCTCAGTCTAACCCACTGTTCTAGATCACAGTAACATTGCTCAGTCTAACCCACTGTTCTCGATCAGAGCAACAGTGCTCAGTCTAACCCACTGTTCTAGATCACAGTAACATTGCTCAGTCTAACCCACTGTTCTAGATCACAGTAACATTGCTCAGTCTAACCCACTGTTCTAGATCACAGTAACAATGCTCAGTCTAACCCACTGTTCTAGATCACAGTAACAATGCTCAGACTAACCCACTGTTCTCGATCACAGTAACATTGCTCAGTCTAACCCACTGTTCTCGATCACAGTAACAATGCTCAGTCTAACCCACTGTTCTAGATCACAGTAACAATGCTCAGTCTAACCCACTGTTCTAGATCACAGTAACATTGCTCAGTCTAACCCACTTTTCTAGATCACAGTAACAGATAAGAACATAATAAGAACATAAGAGGTCGGAGCAGGAGTCGGTCATTTGGCCACTCGAGCATGCTCCGCCATTCAATAAGATCATGGCTAATCTGATCTTGGCCTCAACTCCACTTCCCTGCCCGCACCCCATAACCCTCGACTCCCTTACCTTTCAAAAATCTGTCTATCTCCACCTTAAATATATTCAATGACCCAGCCTCCACAGTTATCTGGGGAAGAGAATTCGAAAGATTCACGACCCTCAGAGAAGAAATTCCTCCTCATTTCCGATTTAAAAGGGTGCCCCCTTATTCTGAAATTATGCCCCCTAGTTCTAGATTCCCCCACGAGGGGAAACATCATAGAATGATAGAAGATAGGAGCAGGAGTAGGCCATTCGGCCCCTCTAGCCTGCTCCGCCATTCAATGCGATCATGGCTGATCATCCAAATTTAGTACCCTGTCCCTGCCTTCTCCCCATATCCCTTGATCCCTTTAGCCTTAAGAAATATATCCAACTCCTTCTTGAATATATTTAATGAATTGGCCTCTACTGCCTTCTGTGGTAGAGAATTCCACAGGTTCACCACTCTCTGGGTGAAGAAATTCCTCCTCATTTCTGTCCTAAATGGCTTACCCCTTATCCTTAGACTGTGACCCCTGGTTCTAGACTCCCCGACCATCGGGAACATCCTTCTGCATCTAGTTTGTCCTGTCCTGTCAGAATTTTATAAGTTTCAATGAGATCCCCTCTCATTCTTCTAAACTCCAGCGAGTATAAGCCCAATCGACCCAATCTCTCTACATACGTCATTCCTGCCATCCCAGGTATCAGCCTTGCGAATCTTCGCTGAACTCCTTCCATGGCAAGAACATCCTTCCTCAGATAAGGCGACCAAAACTGCACACAATACTCAAGGTGTGGTCTCACCAAGGCCCTGTACAACTGCAGCAAGACATCCTTGTTCCTGTACTCAAACCCTCTCGCTATGAAGGCCAACATACCATTTGCCTTCTTAACTGCCTGCTGCACCTGCATGCTTACCTTCAGCGACTGGTGCACAAGGACACCCAGGTCTCGTTGCACTTCCCCTTCTCCCAATCTATTGCCATTCAGATAATAATCTGCCTTTCTGTTTTTGACACCAAAGTGGATAACATCGCATTTATCCACGTTATATTGCATCTGCCACGCTTCTGCCCAATCACCCAACCTGTCCAAATCATCCTGGAGTTTCTCGGTATCCTCCTCGCAGCACACACGCCCACCCAGTTTTGTGTCGTCTGCAAACTTGGAGATATTACATCTAGTTCCCTTGTCGAGATCATTAATATATATTGTGAATAGCTGGGGTCCAAGGACCGATCCCTGCGGTACCCCACTAGTCACTGCCTGCCACTCGGAAAAAGACCCGTTTATTCCAACTCTTTGCTTTCTGTCTGCCAACCAGTTCTCTATCCAAATCAATACCTTGCCCCCAATCCCATGTGCCTTAACTTTACACGCTAATCTCTTTTGCGGGACCTTATCAAAAGCCTTTTGGAAGTCCAAATACACCACATCCACTGGTTCTCCCTTATCTATTTTACCAGTTACATCCTCAAAAAATTCCAGTAGATTAGTCAAGCATGATTTACCTTTTGTAAATCCATGTTGACTTTGTCCGATCCTGTCACTGTTTTTCAAGTGCTCAGCTATTACATCTTTTATAATGGACTCTAGCATTTTCCCCCACTACCGATGTCAGGCTTACCGGTCTGTAATTCCCCGTTTTCTCTCTACCACCCTTTTTGAATAGTGGGGTAACATTAGCTACCCTCCAATCCATGGGTACTGTTCCAGATTCCATCGAATGTTGGAAGATGATCAGCAATGCATCTACTATTTCTAGGGCCACTTCCTTAAGTACCCTAGGATGTAGATTATCAGGCCCTGGGGATTTATCTGCCTTCAATTTCCCTAACACCATTTCCATACAAATACTGATTTCTTTCAGTTCCTCCCTTTCATCAGACCCTATGTTCCCCAACATCTCTGGGAGGTTATTTGTGTCCTCCTTTGTGAAGACAGAACAAAAAAATGTATTTAATTGGTCTGACATTTCTTTGCTCCCCATTATAAGTTCCCCTGATTCTGACTGCAAGGGACCTATGCTTGATTTCACTAATCTTTTTCTCTTCACATATCTATAAAAGCTTTTACAGTCAGTTTTTATGTTCCCTGCAAGCTTACTCTCGTATTCTATTTTCCCCCTCTTAATTAATCCCTTTGTCCTCCTTTGTTGAATCTTAAACTGCTCCCAATCCACAGGGTTACTGTTTTTACTGGCCAATTTATATGCCCTCTCCTTGGATCTTATGCTATCCCTAATTTCCCTCGTTTGCCATGGTTGAGTCACCCTTTTTGTTTTATTCTTATGCCAAACTGGGATGAACAAATTCTGTAGTTCGTCCATGCGGTCTTTGAATGTTTGCCATTGCCTATCCACCGTCAACCCTTTGAGTGACATTCCCCAATCAATCCTACCCAACTCGCACCTCATACCATCGTAGTTTCCTTTATTTAAATTCAGGACCCTAGTCTCTGAGTCAACTACTTCACTCTCCATCCTAATGAAGAATTCTATCAGATTATGATCGCTCCGACCCAAGGGGCCTCGCACAAGAAGATTGCTAATTAATCCTTTCGCATTGCATAATACCCAGTCTAAAATGGCCTGATCTCTGGTTGGTTCCTCGACATATTGGTCCAGGAAACCATCCCGTAAACACTCCAGGAATTCCTCCTCCATAGTATTGTTACTAATTTGGTTAGCCCAATCTCTATGCAGATTAAAGTCACCCATGATGACTGCTGTGCCCTTATTGCATGCTTCTCTAATTTCCCTTTTAATGCCATCCCCAACCTCCACATTACTGTTTGGAGGTCTATATATCACTCCCACTAACGTTTTCTGCCCCTTGTTATTTCTCAGTTCAACCCATACAGATTCCACATCATCAGAGCTAATATCCTTCCTTTCATTTGTGTTAATCCCCTCTTTAACCAGCAATGCTACCCCACCTCCCTTTCCTTTTTGCCTATCTTTCCTGAATATTGAGTACCCCTGGATATTAAGTTCCCAGCCTTGGCCACCCTGGAGCCATGTTTCGGTAATCCCAATCAAATCATATTCGTTTACCTCTATTTGCGCAGCTAATTCGTACACCTTGTTCCGAATGCTCCTTGCATTAAGACACAAAGCCTTCAGGCTTGTTTTTTTAACGCTCTTAGACCTATTAGAATTAGTATTTACTGTGGCCATGTTTGATTTAAACCGTTGTTTTCTCTGACTGCAACTTTTGTTTTTCTCCTTCCTATCTTTTGCTTTTATCCTTGTTTCCCTTTCCTCTGTCTCCCTGCTCAGGTTCCCAACCCCCTGCCATTTTATTTTAAACCCTCCCCCAGAGCACTAGCAAACACTTCCCCTAGGACATCGGTCCCGGCCCTGCCCAGGTGTAGACTGTCCGGTTTGTACTGGTCCCACCTCCCCCAGAACCGGTTCCAATGCCCCAGGAATTTGAATCCCTCTCCCTTGCACCATTCCTCTAGCCACGTATTCATTTGAAATATCCTTCTATTTCTACTCAGACTAGCACGTGGCACTGGTAGCAATCCTGAGATTACCACCTTTGAGGTCCTATTTTTTAATTTACCTCCTAACTCCCTATATTCTGCTTTTAGGACCTCATCCCGTTTTTTACCTATATCATTGGTACCTATATGCACCACGACAACTGGCTGTTCACCCTCCCCTTCCAAAATGCTCTGTAGCCGCTCTGAGACATCCTTGACCCTTTCATCAGGGAGGCAACATACCATCCTGGAGTCTCGTTTGCTGCCGCAGAAACGCCTATCTATTCCCCTTACAATAGAATCCCCTATCACGATAGCTCTCCCACTCTTTTTCCTCCCATCCTGTGCAGCAGAACCACCTATGGTGCTAGGAAGTTGGCTGCTGCTGTCTTCCCCTGATAAGCAATCTCCCTCAAAAATATCCAAAGCGGTATATGTGTTTGAGAGGGGGATGGCCACAGGGGACCCCTGCACTACCTGCGCCTATTACTCTGCCTGGTGGTCACCCATTCCCTTCCTGCCTGTACACCCTTTACCTGCGGTGTGACCAACTCCCTAAATGTGCTATCCACGATGTCCTCAGCATCGCGAATGCTCCAGTATGCATCCATCCGCAGCTCCAGCGCCGCAATGCGGTCTGTCAGTAGCTGCAGCTGCATCTCTGCATCTACCCTGTCAAGCCCCTTCAGAATCTTATATGTTTCAATAAGATCCCCCCTCATTCTTCTAAACTCCAATGAGTATAGGCCCAATCTGCTTAACCTTTCCTCATAAGACAACCCCTTCATCTCCGGAATCAACCTCATGAACCTTCTCTGAACTGCCTCCAATGCAAGTATATCCTTCCTTAAATAAGGAGACCAAAACTGTACGCACTACTCCAGGTGTGGTCTCACCAACACCCTGTACAGTTGTAACAGGACTTCCCTGCTTTTATACTCCAGCCCCCTTGCAATAAAGGCCAACATTCCATTTGTCTTCCTAATTACTTGCTGTACCTGCATGCTAACTTTTTGTGATTCATGTACAAGGACCCCTGGATCCCTCTGTACCTCAGCATTTTGTAATCTCTCCCCATTTAAATAATAATTTGCTTTGTTATTTTTCCTACTAAAGTGGGTAACCTCGCATTTTCCCACATTAAACTCCATCTGCCAGATTTTTGCCCACTCATTTAGCCTGTCTATATCCCTTTGGAGATTCTTTGCGTCCTCCACACAATTTGCTTTCCCACCAATCTTTGTATCAGCAGCAAATTTGGCTACATTACACTCAGTCCCTTCATCCAAGTCATTAATATAGATTGTAAATAGTTGAGGCCCCAGCACCGATCCCTGCGGCACCCCACTAGTTACAGTTTGTCAACCTGAAATGACCCATTTATCTTGACTCTGTTTTCTGTTAGTTAGCCAATCCTCTATCCATGCTCCTATATTACCCCCAACCCCGTGAGCTCTTATCTTGTGTAGTAACCTTCTATGTGGCACCTTATCGAATGCTTTCTGGAAATCCAAATACACGACATCTACTGGTTCCACTTTATCCACCCTGCTTGTTACATCCTCAAAGAACTCCAGCAAATTTGTCAAGCATAATTTCCCCTTCATAAAACCATGCTGACTCTGCTTGACTATATTATGATTTTCTAAATGTCCTGCTACCACTTCATTAATGATGGACTCCAGCATTTTCCCAATGACAGATGTTAGGCTAACTGGTCGATAGTTGCCTGCTTTCTGTCTCCCTCCTTTCTTAAATAGGGGTGCTATATTTGCAGTTTTCCAGTCCGCTGGGACCTCTCCAGAATCCAGGGAATTTTGGTAGATTACAACCAATGCATCCACTATCTCTGCAGCCACCTCTTTTAAGACTCCAGGATGCATGCCATCGGGTCAAGGGGACTTGTCCACCTTTAGTCCCATTAGTTTGCCTAGTACTTTCTCTCCAGTGATAGTGATTCTTTTAAGTCGTCCCCCCCCCCCCCCCCACCCCAATAGCCCCTTGATTATCCATTATTGGATGCTTTTAGTGTCTTCTACCGTGAAGACCGCGACAAAATATTTGTTCAAAGTCTCCGCCATTTCCCTGTTTCCCATTATTAATTCCCCAGACTCATCCTTTAGGGGACCAATGTTTACTTTAGCTACTCTCTTCCTTTTTATATACCTGTAGAAGTTCTTACTGTCTGTTTTTATATTTCTTGCTAGCTTACTCTCATAAGCTATCTTCTCTATCATTTTTTTAGTCGTCTTTTGCTGGTTTTTGAAAATTTCCCAATCCTCTGGCCTTTCACTATTCTTCGCAACATTGTATGCCTTTGTTTTCAATTTGACACCATCCTTTACTTCCTTACGTAGCCACGGATGGTTCATCCTTCTCTTGGAGTCTTTCTTTCTCACTGGAATATATCTTTGCTGAGAGTCATGAAATATCTCCTTAAATGTTTGCCACTGCTTTTCTACAGTCTTACCCTGTAATATAATTTCCCAGTCTAACCAAGTCTGCCTTCATACCTTTGTAATTACCTTTGTTTAAGTTCAGGACATTAGTTTGAGACCTAGCTTTCTCACCCTCAAACTGAATTTGAAATTCTACTATGCTATGATCACTCTTCCCAAGAGGATCCTTCACTTCGAGATCATTAATTAATCCAGCCTCGTTACACATTACCAGATCTGAAATAACCTTCTCCGTGGTTAGTTCCACAACATATTGTTCCAAGAAACCATCCCGTATACACTCTAAGAACTCTTCCTCAAGTCTACCTTTGCCAGTTTGCTTTGTCCAATCAATATGAAGATTAAAATCGCCCATGATTATAGCCGTACTTTTCTTACAAGCCTCTATTATTTCTCGATTTATACTCTGTCCTACAGTGTGACTACTGTTTGGGGGCCTGTAGACCACTCCCACCAATGACTTCTTACCCTTATTATTTCTTATCTTCACCCAAACTGATTCTACGTCTTGATCTTCTAGGCCAATATCATTTCTCATTACTGCACTGATCTCATCCCTTATTAACAGAGCTACACCACCTCCTTTTCCCTTCTGCCTATCCTTACAAAATGGCAAATACCACTGAATATTTAGTTCCCAGCCTTGGTCACCTTGCAACCACGTCTCTGTAATGGCTATCAGATCATACCCATTTATTTCTATTTGTGCTGTCAACTCATCTATCTTGTTACGAGTGCTGCGTGCGTTCAGATATAGAGCTTTTAATTTTGTCTTTTTACCATTTTTTCCTACTCTGACCCCTCTTTCTGATGCACTCTTGTGTGTATACGCTCTGTCCCTTCCTGTCACACTCTGGTTATCATTACCCCTATCGCTACCCTGCACTTTTGCCTTCTCATTTTTCTTTGACTTTTTAAATTTCCGCTCAGCGTATCCCTCCCCCCCACTATTTCGTTTAAAGCCCTATCTACAGTCCTAGTTATTCGATTCACCAGGACACTGGTCGCAGCCTGGTTCAAATGAAGTCCGTCCCGACGGAACACTGCTTAGTCTAACCCACTGTTCTAGGTCGGAGTGACATTGCTCAGTCTAAGGCTTTGTTCTAGATCATGGTGACGCTGCCGTCTAACCTACTGTTGTAGATCTGGGGGGACACTGTACGATCGAACCCACTGTTCTCGATCAGAGTGATGCAGCAGAGTCTCACTCTTAGTTCCAGATCAGAGTGACACTGCTCAGAATAGATTTGAGTAACACTACTCAGTCGAACCCTCGGTTCTAGATCTGAGCAATACTGCTCAGTCTAACCCACTGTTCCAGATCAGAGTGTCATTGCTCAGTCTAACCCACTTGTTCTAGATCAGAGCAACACTGCTCTGTCTAACACACAGTTCTAGATCAGAGCAACACTACTCAGTCTAGGGCTTTGTTCTAGATCAGAGTGACACTGCACAATCTAACCCACTGTTCTAAATCAGAGTGACACTGCACAATCTAACCCACTGTTCTAAATCAGAGTGACACTGCACAATCTAACCCACTGTTCTCGATCACAGTAACATTGCTCAGTCTAACCCACTGTTCTAGATCACAGTAACATTGCTCAGTCTAACCCACTGTTCTAGATCACAGTAACATTGCTCAGTCTAACCCACTGTTCTAGATCACAGTGACACTGCTCAGTCTAACCCACTGTTCTAGATCACAGTAACATTGCTCAGTCTAACCCACTGTTCTCGATCACAGTAACAATGCTCAGTCTAACCCGCTGTTCTAGATCACAGTAACATTGCTCAGTCTAACCCACTGCTCTAGATCACAGTAACATTGCACAATCTAACCCACTGTTCCAGATAACAGTAACACTGCTCAGTCTAACCCACTGTTCTAGATCACAGTAACATTGCTCAGTCTAACCCACTGTTCTAGATCACAGTAACATTGCTCAGTCTAACCCACTGTTCTAGATCACAGTAACACTGCTCAGTCTAACCCACTGTTCTAGATCACAGTAACACTGCTCAGTCTAACCCACTGTTCTAGATCACAGTAACAATGCTCAGTCTAACCCACTGTTCTCGATCACAGTAACACTGCTCAGTCTAACCCCGTTCTCGATCGGAGTGAAACGGTACAGTCTAACCCTGTTCTAGATCAGACTGACGCTGCTCAATCTAACCGTCTGCCGAGTAAGACATTTGAAAGGAATGTTTAATTAAAAAAAAAATGAAGTGTGCCAAACGGATCAAGTCTGCACTGACCTGCAGGTACCTTGGATTGGCGAGGATCGTTCCGCACCCCTCCATCTCACAGCGCACGTACTGGATAGGAGGCTTCTTCCTGAGGGAGAGGAGGGGGCAGTTAGACCGGGAAGCTCAGTTGCACCCAGCATCGCTATACAGGACGACCCACCCCTCCCGTTTACCAACTGTAACTGGGACAATCCCATTTGTGGAAAGTTTCAACCAGTCCTGCGTTGGAAGCGGAGTTATCCAACGGCACAGCATGTGTCCTCCCTGTTATGCACCAGTCACTGCCCCTGCCCCTGCCCCCTCCCCCCGGCCGGTTATACAGTAACACACGCAACAGACTTACCGTTTTTTAGGTAATCGAGGGCCTCTGTCTTCTTTGGATCTCCGTGGCCTCCTGTCGAAGATTGAAGAGATGAAGCGTCAGTCAGTTATATATTACAGCGCTGGAAACAACATATTATCAGACCACCACCGTTTTTCCCGATAACCCGGCAAGTTAGTCCTCTTCAAGGACACGTCCAATTACCTTTTGAAAGTATCTGAACGGCAATAGATTGGGAGAAGGGGAAGTGCAACGAGACCTGGGTGTCCTTGTGCCATCAGTCGCTGAAGGTAAGCATGCAGGTGCAGCAGGTGGTTAAGAAGGCAAATGGTATGTTGGCCTTCATAGTGAGAGGGTTTGAGTACAGGAACAAGGATGTCTTGCTGCAGTTGTACAGGGCCTTGGTGAGACCACACCTTGAGTAGTGTGTGCAGTTTTGTTCGCCTTGGAAGGAGTTCAGCGAAGATTCACCAAGCTGATACCTGGGATGGCAGGAATGACGTATGGAGAGAGATTGGGTCGATTAGGCTTGGACAGCACGGTGGCATAGTGGTTAGCACTGTTGCCTCACAGCGCCAGGGACCCGGGTTCGAATCCGGCCTCGGATGACTGTCTGTGTGGAGTTTGCACATTCTCCCTGTGTCTGCGTGGGTTTCCTCCGGGTGCTCCGGTTTCCTCCCACAGTCCAAAGATGTGGTTAGGTTGATTTGGCTATGATAAATTGACCCTTAGTGTTAGGGGGATTAAATACGTGGGGTTACGGGGATAGGCTGGGATATGTGTCGGTGCAGGCTCGATGGGCCGAAATGGCCTCTATCTGCACTGTGGGGATTCTGTGATTCTGTATTCGCTAGAGTTTAGAAGAATGAGAGGGGATCTCATTGAAACTTATAAAATTCTAACAGGTCTAGACAGACTAGATGCAGGAAGGATGTTCCCGATGGTGGGGGAGTCCAGAACCAGGGGGCACAGTCTAAGAATAAGGGGTAAGCCATTTAGGACTGAGATGAGGAGGAATTTCTTCACCCAGAGAGTGGTGAACCTGTGGAATTCTCTACCACAGAAGGCAGTAGAGGCCAATTCATTAAATAGATTCAAGAAGGAGTTGGATATGTTTCTTAAAGCTAAAGGGATCAAGGGATATGGGGAGAAAGCAGGGACAAGGGACTGAATTTGGATGATCAGCCATGATCGCATTAAATGGCGGAGCAGTCTAGAGGGGCCGAATGGCCTACTCCTGCTCCTATCTTCTATGTTTCTATGTTTCCTATGGAATCCGAATCTGCCATCGCTTCCGGTAATGCGTCCCAGATCTTAACAACCCTCTGTGAAGACATTTCCCCTCTAGCTCTTTTACCATTTACTTTAAATACCTGACCTCTGGTTAACGACGCACTTGCCAGAGCAAACAGTCTCTCCTCATTTGCTGCATCAAATCCCTTCAGTATTTTCATCAACTCAATTAGGTCTCCCCTCAACCTTCTCTGCTCGAAGGAGAACAACTCCAGCTTCTCCAGTCTCTCCACAGAACTGAAGACCCTCATAAGAACATAAGAAGTAGGAGCAGGAGTCGGCCATATGGCCCCTCGGGCCTGCTCCGCCATTCAATAGGATCATGGCTGATCCGAACCTAGACTCACGTCCACTTCCCTGCCCGCTCCCCATAACCCTTCATTCCCTTATCAGCTAGGAAACTGTCTATCTCCGCTTTAAATTTATTTAATGTCGCAGCTTCCACAGCTCTCTGAGGTAGCAAATTCCACAGATTTACTACCCTCTGAGTGAAGAAGTTTCTCCTCATCTCAGTTTTGAAAGAGCAGCCCCTTATTCTAAGATTATGCCCCCTAGTTCTAGTCTCACCCATCAGTGGAAACATCCTCCCCGCCTCCACCCGATCAAGCCCACTCACAATCTGATATGTTTCGATAAGATCGCCTCTCATTCTTCTGAATTCCAATGAGTAGAGGCCCAACCTACTCAACCTTTCCTCATAAGTCAACCCCTCATCTCCGGAATCAACCGAGTGAACCTTCTCTCAACTGCCTCGAGAGCAAGTATATCTTTTCTTAAATATGGAAACCAAAACTCATCTCTGGTGTCACCCTGCTAAACCTTCGCAGTACCCTCGCAAGGGCCTTCACATCCTTAAAAGCGGGGCCCAGAATTGGACACAATACTCCAGCTGAGGTCGAACCAGTGATTTGTAAAGGTTGAGGATGACTTCCTTGTTTTTGTATTCAATGCCCCTATTCAGAAAGCCATGTATCCCATCTGCTTTAACTGCCGTATCAACTTGCCCTGCCACATTCAAAGATTTGTGAATATGCACCCCCAAGTCCTTCTACTCTTGCATCTCACTCAAATTAGTACCATTTAGATTATTGTTCCAAAGAGAGTTAAAGTTTTAGCGTGCAGAGATCCTCAAAGGCCCGGGATTCTGAACAACAGATACGCAGACTTCGATAACGTGATTCCCTGTGCCCATGGAAGCCGTACCCGAGAGACAGCACCCGGGGAATCCCATTCCTCCGCGAGTCAGTGCCAATGGAACCCATAACCCAGATAGCACCCGGGAAAACTGCTCCCTCCGAGAGTCAACACACATGGAACCCCTCCCCAGTCACAGCACACGGGGGACCCATACCCGAGGGTCAGTCCCCATGGAACCAGTACCCCAGAGACAGCGCGCGGGCGACCGTCCCCCCAGAGACAGCACGCGGGGGACCCGTTCTCCGAGAGAGTCAGTGCTCAAGGAACCCGCACCACAGAGACAGCGCGCGGGGGACCCATACCCGAGGGTCAGTCCCCATGGAACCCGCACCACAGAGACAGCGCTTGTTAAGACCCACTCGTCTGCGAGAGTCAGTCCCCATGGAACCAGTACCCCAGAGACAGCGCGCGGGGGACCCGGTCCCCCACATGCGCCACCCCTCAGCAAGAGTAAGTATCTGTGGAACCTGTTCTCTGCCTCCCACGAGTTAAATGGAGCCCATCAAATGGGGGGTCAGTCAATGGGAGAATGGAACTCTTTCTAACCAAGTGTATGAAGGGATTTGGGGCAAAGGCGGGGAAATGGAGCTCGCTCACAGATCAGCCACAATCTCATTGAATGGCGGAACAGGCTGGAGGGACTAAAGGGCCTCCTCCTGTTCCGATAGCTGGCCTCACTTCAGGCAACCTTTACCTTTTGGGAGGTTCCACCTGCTCCACCGGCTCCAGAGTCTCTTTCTCTTTCCGGGGTCTCCGCCTCTGTTTCCCACGTTCCCTGAAGATCACATCACAACACACTGGATAATAGATCGCAACTGAGGGGCTCCCGACAGAG
>JASTWF010000745.1:0-23593 GCA_030390025.1 Squalus acanthias | reverse complement strand
CAGAGGAGAGAGGGGAGTTTCAGCACTGTTCCAGATGGGATTAGTGTTGGGATTGGCTCTGAGGAGCTAGCAGGGATATGATGGGCCGAATGTCCCCCCTCCTGTGCTATAACCTTCGATCAGAGGCGAGATCGCTCGGCACAGGTGCAGCCCTTGAGCCGATCCACAGCCTTAAACCCGTGAAATGCTGCAGATCTTCCCCAGCACAGCAGAAGGGCCGGCTCTGTCCGGCAGGGGTGCTGTGGCCTGCCTGCGCCACCAGAGGCCCTCAGTGAGCAGCGCAGGGCAGCGCCCTCACTCGGCCGCTCGCTGGTACTGCAGCCCTCCAAGGGCGCTCCTCCCTCAATGGCGCCGCCCTGTGGCCCCATTACAAGGTGCCAATATTCCAACGGGCCTTTCAGTTGATGGTTGTACAAATTTCCAGCATATTTGGCAACGGGACCTCCTGCACCGATTCTACTGGGTGAAAAGGGGAGCGGGTAAGGAATGTTCAGATCAATTGGGGGAAAAGGGGATAACTGCAGAGACCCCACACGGACACTATTCATACTATATTAAATTAGTAACTGTTAATAGTATTATTATATTAATAACTTAGAAACATCTTAGTCTTCAGTTTCTGTAAAGTTAGTTAATAGTCGAATAGATGAAGGCATGGCAGGGCAGCTCGGTCCAGCGGGATGCACATCCTGTGCCATGCGGGAACTCCAGGACGCTTCCCGTGTCCGGGACAGCCACGTGTACAGGAGGTGTCGCCGGCTGGAGGAGCTCGAGCTCCGGGTTTAGGAGTTGGAGCAGCAGCTGGCGTCACTGCAGTGTGTCCGTGAGGCTGAGAGCTACGTGGACAGCACGTTTCAGGAGGTGGTCACCCTGCAGCTTATGAGTGCGCGGGCAGAGAGGGAATGGGTGACCGCCAGACAGAAGAGCAGGACCAGGCAGGTAGTGCTGGAGTCCCCCCGAGTGCATCGCGCTCTCCAACCAGTATTCTGTTCTGAGTACTGGTGAGGGCGATGGTTCCTCTGGGGAGTACAGCTAGAACCAAGTCCACGGCACCACGGGTGGCTCAGCTGTACAGGGCGGGGAAGAGGGAAGATAGGGAAAGCAATAGTGGTAGGGGATTCGATAGTTTGGGGAGCAGACAGGAGTTTCTGCAGCCGCAGACGTGACTCCAGGGTGGTATGTTGCTTCCCTGGTGCCAGGGTTAAGGGCGTCACTGAGCGGCTGCAGAACATTGAGGGGGGGGGGAAGGGTGAACAGCCAGAGGTCGTTGTCCATATTGGTACCAACATAGGCAGAAAGAGGGATGAGGTCCTGCAGGCAGATTTCAGGGAGCTAGGAAAGAGATTAAAAAGCAGGACCTCAAAAGGTAGTAATCTCTGGATTACCCCGGTACCACGCACGAGTGAGTATAGAAATAGGAGGACAGAGCAGCTGAATGCGTGGCTGGAGAGATGATGCAGGAGGGAGGGGCTTCAGATTCCTGGGGCATTGGGACCGTTTCTGGGGGAGGTGGGACCTGTAAAGGCCGGACGGGTTGCACCTCAACAGAGCCGGGACCAATATCCTCACTCGTGCTGTTGGGGAGGGTTTAAACGAAGTTGGCAGGGGAATGGGCATGAGGATGTAGCATTAGAAAGGAGAAACAAAGGAGACAAAGGATTGGGAGAGACAGATAGCACTAAAGTAATGTATTAGGTGGGGTCAGACTAAGAGAGGACACAGGATGGTCTAAGATAGGTTTACAGTGTATGTATGTGAACGCACGAAGCATAGTAAACAAGGTTGGTGAGCTGCAGGCGCAAATAGACACATGGGAATATGATGTCGTAGCAATAATGGAGACCTGGCTCAAAAAAGGGCTGGATTAGGTATTAAATATTCCTGGATATAAGGTGTTCAGGAAAGATAGGAGGTGGTGTGGCTGTATTGGTTAAGGAGAATGTTACAGTGCTGGAGAGAGAGGATGTCCTGGAGAGGTCAAGGACAGAATCTAAATGGTTAGAGTTAAGAAATAATAGAGGTGCCATTACACTATGTGTATTCTATAGACCACCAAATAGTGGGAAAAATATGAAGGAACAAATTTGCAGAGAAATTACAGAGAGGTGCAAGAACTATAGAGTAGTGATAATGGGAGACTTCAACTATCCTAATATAGAGTGGGATAGTAATAGTGTAAAGGGCAGAGAGGGGAAAGAATTTCTGAAGTGTGTTCAGGGGAACTTTCTTGATCAGTACGTTTCCGGCCCAACGAGGAAGGAGGCATTGCTGGATCTGGTTCTGGGGAATGAGGTGGGTCAAGTGGAGCAAGGGTCAGTAGGGGGACATTTAGGGAACAGTGATCATAGTATCATAAGGTTTAGACTAGCTATGGAAAAGGACAGGGAGCAATCTAGAGTAAAAATACTTAATTGGAGGAAGGCCAATTTCAGTGGGATGAGAACGGATCTGACCCGGGTAAACTGGAATCAAAGATTGGCAGGCAAAACTGTGATCGAGCAATGGACTGCCTTTAAAGAGGAAATAGTTTGGGTACAGTCGAGGTGGGAAAGGTAGGGCAACTAAAGTCAGAGCTCCCTGGATGACGAAGGAGATAGAGAGTAAGATGAAGCAGAAAAAGCGCACGTATGTCAGGTCGAGAATATATCTGAGAATCAGGCTGAATATAGAAAGTTCAGAGAAGAAGTGAAAAAGAAAATAAGAGGGGCAAAGAGAGGGCATGAGAATAGAATGGCAGCCAACATAAAAGGTAATCCAAAAGTCTTCTATACGCATATAAATAGTAAACAGGTAGTAAGAGGAGGGGTGGGACCGATTACGGACGAAAAAGGAGACCTACGCATGGAGGCAGAGGGTATGGCAAGGTGCTAAATGAGTACTTTGTATCTGTCTTCACCAAGGAAGATGGTGCTGCCATAGACATCGTGAAGGAGGAGGTAGAGGAGATACTGGATGGGATAAAAGTTGATTAAGAGGAGGTACTAGAAAGACTGTACTTAAATTAGATAAGTCACCAGGACCAGATGGGATGTATCCTCGGACACTGAGGGAAGTGAAGAAGAAATCGTGGAGGTACCGGCCATAATCTTCCAATCCTCCTTCGAAATGGGGGTGGTTCCAGAGGACTGGAGAGTTGCAAATGTTACACCCTTGTTCAAAAAAGGGTGTAAAGATAAACCCAGCAACTACAAGCCAGTCAGTTTAACCTCGGCAGCGGGAAGCTTTTAGAAACAATAATCAGGGACAAAATTAACAGTCACTTGGACAAGTGTGGATTAATTAAGGAAAGCCAGCACGGAATTGTTAATGGCAAGTCGTGTTTAACCAACTTGATTGAGTTTTTTCATGAGGTAATAGAGAGGGTTGATGAGGGCAATGCGGTTGACGTGGTGTACATGAATTTCCAAAAGGTGTTTGATAAAGTGCCACACAATAGACTTGCCAGCAAAGTTGACGCCCATGGAATAAAAGGGACAGTGGCAGCATGGATACGAAATTGGGTGAGTGACAGGAAACAGAGAGTAGTGGTGAACGGTTGTTTTTCGGACTGGAGGAAGGTATACAGTGGTGTTCCCCAGGGGTCGGTTCTAGGACCACTGCTTTTCTTGATTATATATTAATGACTTGGATGTGGGTGTACAGGGCACAATTTCAAAATTTGCAGATGACACAAAACTTGGAAGTATAGTGAACAGTGAGGAGGACAGTGATAGACGTCAAGAAGACAGACAGGCTGGCGGAATGGGCAGACACGTGGCATTTGAAATTTAACGCAGAAAAGTGTGAAGTGATACATTTTGGTAGAAAGAATGAGTAGAGGAAATATAAACTAAAGGGTACAATCCTAAAGGGGTTGTATGAACCCAGAGACCTGGGGGTATATCTGTGGACAAATCGTTGAAGGTGGCAGGGCAGGTTGAGAAAGCAGTTAAAAAAGCTTACGGGATCCTGGGCTTCATGAACAGAGGTATAGAGTACAAAAATGTGGAAATGATGATGAACCTTTAGAAAACACTAGTTCAGCCTCAACTGGAGTATTATGTCCAATGCTGGGCACCGAGCTTTCGGAAGGATATGAAGGCCTTAGAGTGTTCAGAAAAGATTTACGAGAATGATTCCATGGGATGAGAGACTTCAGTTACGTGGATAGACTGGAGAAGCTGGGGTTGTTCTCCTTAGAGCAGAGAATATTGAGAGGAGATTTGATAGAGGTGTTCAAAATCATGAGGGGTCTAGACAGAGTAGATAGAGAGAAACTGTTCCCATTGGCAGAAGGGTCGAGAACCAGAGGACACAGATTTAAGGTGGTTGGCAGAAGAACCAAAGGTGACATGAAGAAAAGCTTTTTTTTTTACTCAGCGAGTGGTTAGGATCTGGAATGCACTGCCTGAAAGGGTGGTGGAGGCAGATTCAATCATGACTTTCAAAAGGGAGTTGGATAAGTACCTGAAGGAAAAAAAATTGCAGGGCTACGGGGATAGGGCGGAGAAGTGGGACTAGCTGCAGGGCTCTTGCAGAGAGCCGGCACGGGCTCGACGGGCCCAATGGCCTCCTTCCGTTCTGTAACCATTCTCTGATTTTCTGAAAGGGGGCTAACGGCGGAGACCCTACACGGACACTATTGGGGGAAAGGGGGATAATTCCACACGATTGTCCCGGGAGATACACTACCACCAGTGAAGTGGCAAAGTGCTTTGTGATGTCCTGAGGACACGATGAGTGGCTGTTTGGATGAAACAGAGTCAGAGTGTTACACAGCAGAGAAAGAGGCCCTTCGGCCCATCATGTCTGCACCGGCCATCAAGCCCTGTCTATTCTAATCCCATTTTCCTGCACTTGGTCCGTAGCCTTGTCTGCTATGGCGTTTCAAGTGCTCATCTAAATGCTTCTTGAATGTTGTTAGGGTCCCTGCCTCTACCACACTTTCATGCAGTCAGTTCCAGATTCCAACCACCCTCTGGGTGAAGAAATTTCCCCTCAAATCCCCTCTAAACCTTCCCCCAATTACTTTAAATCTGTGCCCCCTGGTTTTTGACCCCTCTGCTAAGGGAAATAGGTCCTTTCTCTCCACTTTATCTATGCCCCTCAATTTTATACACCTCAATAAGGTCTCCCCTCAGCCTCCTCTGTTCCAAGGAAAACAGACCCAGCCTATCCAGTCTTTCCTCATAGCTAAGATTCTCTACTGCCGGCAACATCCTTGTAAATCTCCTCTGTACCCTCTAGTGCAATCACATCCTTCCTGTAATGTGGTGACCAGAACTGCACGCAGTACTCTAGCTGAGGCCTAACTAGTGTTTTATACAGTTGAAGTATTCTATGCCACGGCTAATAAAGGCAAGCATTCCGTATGCCTTCTTAACCACCTTATCTACCTGGCCTGCTACCTTCAGGGATCTGTGGACGTGCACACCAAGGTCCCGTTGTTCCTCTACACTACTCAGTGTCCTACCATTTAATGTGTATTCCCTTTCCTTGTTAGCCCTCTCCAAATGCATTACCTCACACTTCAGGAATGCACTTGCCTGAAAGGGTGGTGGAGGCAGATTCAATAGTAACTTTCAAAAAGGAATTGGATAAATACTTGAAGGGGAAAAATTTGCAGGGGCTATAGGGAAAGAGCAGGGCAGCGGGACTAATTGGAGAGCTCTTTCAAAGAGCCGGCACAGGCCCGATAGGCTGAATGGCCTCCTTCTGTGCTGTATCATGCCATGATTTTTGGTTTTCTTGTTGTCAGAGCGTGATGGACATCGGACATCTACTGTCTCTACCAGCAGTGTGCGCTCCAAGTGAAACAAGGTTTGGACAATCTTCAAAAAGGATATGGGTTTGTCGCACTAGAGTGCATTCCTCGGATTGGCAGTCTCAGAGCGACAAGAAAGGTAGCTGGTGCAGAAAATGGAAAACGTCAGGTTAGTGCAGCAGGAGGCATTCACCCAAGATCAGGAGAAGCTAAATAAGTACACGAGGGAGGAAGGAATAGAAGGTTACACTGCTTAGAGAGGTAGGAGGAGGCTGGTGTGGAGCATCAACACACCTGTTGAGTTGAAAGGCCTGTTTCTGTGCTGTAAATACAATGTAATATAAATTGTCACTTTTACCGTGGGATCAGTATTGGATTGCTCCAAAGAGCGAGCAGGGATACGATGCACCGAATGGCACCCCCTCCTGTGCTGTACCTATTGGCAAGTACAGCATTGGGTGCGATCAGCCATTTTAGATCAAAAAAGCAATTTTAAAAATGGTAAAAAGCGAGGACCCGTGGGAGGTCCAAAGAGATTTCGGTGTCCATGTACACAGATCACGAGAATGTCGTGGTCAGGCACAAAACAAATAATCGAAAAGGCTAATGGAGCGTTAGCCTTTATAGCTGGAGCGCTTGCATACACAGGGGAAGGAAGTCCAGACCACATCTGGAATACTGGGTACAGTTCTGGGCGCCACACCTCCGAAAGGATAGATTGGCCTTGGAAGGAGGGCAGCGCAGATTCACCAGAATGTTACCAGGGCCCCAAGGGTTAAATTATGGAGAGATTACATCGACTGGGCTTGTATTCCCTGAAATCCAGAAGGTTAAAGAGGAGATCTGAACGAGCTTTTTAGGATTTTGAAAGGAATTGATAGGGCAGAGAGAAGAAGAGAGAGAAGTGTTTGCCTCTTGTTTGGGAGAGTCTAGGACAAGGGGGACATAACCTTAAAATCAGAGCCCGGCCATTCAGGAGAGATGTTAGGAGATACTTCTTCATGCAAAGGCTGGGAGCAGGGCGAGACTCTCTCCCACAAACAGCAGAGGCATGCGAGCTCAATTAATCATTTTCAATCCGAGATTGATCAGATTTTTGCTGGCCATGGGTATTAAGGGATATGGAGCCAAGGCAGGTGGATGGAGTGAAGATCAGCCATGATCTTTATTCACCGGCAGAACAGACTCAAGGGGCTAAATGGCTTACTCCCCTTCCTGTGTTCCTCCGATTACATTGAATAGACAGCACAGAAAGAGGCCATCGTGCATTGCCCCCCCATTCCGTCTGCTTCACCTCAACCTTTCAGCATATCTTTCTATTCCCTTTTCTCTCATGTACTCGTCCGGTTTCCGTTAGAAAGCATCCCAAGCTATTTGCCTCAACCACTTCCTGTGGTAGCGAGTTCCACATTCGAACCACTCGGAGCAAAGAAATTTCTCCTCACTCTCCCACAAGTGGAAGCATTCTCGCCACACCTACCCTGTCCACTGAAGCAAAAAACCCCAACCTGTTCGAGTACAGGTGCACAGCTTGAACACACAGCCTCAAACCCAGGAAATAAAATACTGCAGCACCTCCCTCCACAGCACCAGAGGCCCTCGCCTCCCTGTGGCCGCTCAGCGATCCTGCAGCCCTCCCGCTGACCGCGCGGGTCACACGACCAGCTGCGAGGCGAACCGGCAGCAATGGCGCCACCTGGTGGCCGCATTACAAAGTGCCAGTGTCCCCAAAACACGAGAACAGAAAGGGTATTTTTCCTGTTCATAGCATAAATTAATTAAAGGGTAAGTCATGGCAGCACAGCTCGGCCCCCGTGGCATGCTCCTCCTGCGCTATGTGGGAAATCAGGGACACTTCCTGTGTCCCTGACGACCATGTGAGCGGGAAGTGTATCCAGCTGCAGCTACTGGCAGACCGCATTGCGGCGCTGGAGCTGCGGATGGATACATACTGGAGCATTCGCGATGCTGAGGACGTCGTGGATTGCACGTTCAATGAGTTGGTCACACCGCAGGTAAAGGCTGCACAGGCAGGAAGGGAATGGGTGACCGCCAGGCAGAGTAGTCGGCGCAGGCAGGTAGTGCAGGGGTCCCCTGTGGCCATCCCCCTCTCAAACAGATATGCCACTTTGGATATTGTTGAGGGAGATGGCTTATCGGGGGAAGGCAGCAGCAGCCAACTTCCTGGCACCATGGGTGGTTCTGCTGCACAGGACGGGAGGAAAAAGAGCAGGAGAGCTATAGTGATAGGGGATTCTATTGTAAGGGGAATAGATAGGCATTTCTGCGGCCGCAAACGAGACTCCAGGATGGTATGTTGCCTCCCTGGTGCAAGGGTCAAGGATGTCTCGGGGCGGCTGCAGGGCATTCTGGAGGGGGAGGGTGAATAGCCAGTTGTCGTGGTGCATATAGGTACCAACGATATAGCTAAAAAACGGGATGAGGTCCTAAAAGCTGAATATAGGGAGTTAGGAGGTAAATTAAAAAAATAGGACCTCAAAGGTAGTAATCTCAGGATAGCTACCAGTGGCACATGCTAGTCAGAGTAGAAATAAAAGGATATTTCAGATGAATACGTGGCTAGAGGAATGGTGCAAGGGGGAGGGATTCAAATTCCTGGGACATTGGAATCGGTTCAGGGGGAGGTGGGACCAGTACAAACCGGACGGTTTGTACCTGGGCGGGACCGGCTCACCACCCGCCCCACATCGGACGCGGACTCGCGCGCCCCCCAACCCCCGGCATCGGATGCGGGTTCGCCCCCACCCCCAGCATCAGACGCGGGCTCGCCCCCAAGTATTGAATACAGACGGAGGTACCACAGGATTTAGACAGCTGGCACCTTGCGAGGTTCACCCGAGCGGATTGACCGTTTTGAAGCAAGGTGGGGGAGGCGGGGTGGGGAGCGGCAGTTTGACAAGCAGTGTGGGGGGGGGGGGGGCTCCATTCGAGACCCAGTTCAGTTAACGCAAGCTGCAAATCTGTTACCAGATGACCCTTTCAAGTTGCAGTGGGCCCAGGGCTGGGAGGGCAAGGCCTGTGGATCGGTCAGTCGCGGGGCGGGAGCGATGCGTGTGTGAGAATGCGGGTGGGGGCAGTGGGGATCCTGCACTCTCGGGACTAAACCTAATGCGGCCTGGGGTGGGGGGCGGCGGGGGGGTCGGGGTAACGTACTTGGGTCCAGCCCTTCCTCGGCCTCCTCTTCCTCCGAGCGCTCCACCTTGCAGGGGATCACCTTCCAGCCGGGCTGGGGGCCCCTGCCTCCCGGCCCCCCCTCCTCCAGCTCGCACTCTACGATCCGTAGAGAGGCGACGGGGTCGGACGCATAGTCCCTGTCACTCTCCTCCTCCTCCTCCTCCCGCTCCGAGCTCAGGCCGCGCTCCGTCTCCTTGGCCTCCACCTGCTCCGAGCTGGGGCCTCGCTCCGCCTCCTGGGCCGCCTCCGGCTCCGAGCTGGGGCCTCGCTCCGCCTCCTGGGCCTCGGACGCCCCCACCGCCGTTCCGCCCGTCTTCGCGGCCCGGCGCCGCCCCCTCCGCCTCGGGCTCCGTCCCGCCGCGCGCCAGCGGAAGGTGTGGCCGGCCTGACAGGCCCAGACGGCCGGTGCGGTGCCGCTGGGCGGCAGGTACCTCAGGCTGGGCGGGTGCAGGCAGCCCTGGCAGTGGCGATGTGCCCAGCCCACCAGCTCCCCGAGCGCCTCGCCGCATGTGCGCAGGTCCTGCCGACTCGCCGGGGCCTCACCGTTTTCTGCGGAGGAGAACAAGACTCGACGTCACCGCTCAGGCAGGACAAGGGGGGGGGTGTGGGGGGAGGGGGGGAGGCTACGCCAGCTTCCTGAGGGCACCGCGCTCGCAGGACTAGGCGACACCATCAATCCTGGCACTGGTCTCACAGGGTACCCAGGGAGCTCATCGCCAGCTCCCGGACACCGGGCTCCACCCACCCAGGCAAACCCCCGACACAGGGACCTCCCCAGGCTCCCACCCTGCTCCCCATCTCTGTAACCTCCTCCAGCCCCTACACCCCTCCCTATCTCTGTAACCGCCTCCAGCCCCTACACTCCTCCCTATCACTGTAACCTCCTCCAGCCCCTACACTCCTCCCTATCTCTGTAACCTCCTCCAGCCCCCTACAACCCTCCCTATCTCTGTAACCTCCACCAGCCCCTACAACCCTCCCTATCTCTGTAACCTCCTCCAGCCCCTACAACCCTCCCTATCTCTGTAACCTCCTCCAGCCCCTACACTCCTCCCTATCTCTGTAACCTCCTCCAGCCCCTACAACCCTCCCTATCTCTGTAACCTCCACCAGCCCCTACAACCCTCCCTATCTCTGTAACCTCCTCCAGCCCCTACAACCCTCCCTATCTCTGTAACCTCCTCCAGCCCCTACACTCCTCCCTATCTCTGTAACCTCCTCCAGCCCCCTACAACCCTCCCTATCTCTGTATCCTCCTCCAGCCCCCTACAACCCTCCCTATCTCTGTAACCTCCTCCAGCCCTACAACACTCCCTATCTCTGTAACCTCCTCCAGCCTCTACAACCCTCCCTATCTCTGTATCCTCCTCCAGCCCCTACACCCCTCCCTATCTCTGTAACCTCCTCCAGCCCCCACAACCCTCCCTATCACCTCCTCCAGCCCACAACCCTCCCTATCTCTGTATCCTCCTCCAGCCCCCCACAACCCTCCCTATCTCTGTAACCTCCTCCAGCCCCACAACCCTCCCTATCTCTGTAACCTCCTCCAGCCCACAACCCTCCCCATCTCTGTATCCTCCTCCAGCCCCTACAACCCTCCCTATCTCTGTAACCTCCTCCAGCCCCCGACAACCCTCCCTATCGCCGTAACCTCCTCCAGCCCCTACACCCATCCCTATCTCTGTAACCTCCTCCAGCCTCTACAACCCTCCCTATCTCTGTATCCTCCTCCAGCCCCTACACCCCTCCCTATCTCTGTAACCTCCTCCAGCCCCCCACAACCCTCCCTATCACCTCCTCCAGCCCCACAACCCTCCCTATCTCTGTATCCTCCTCCAGCCCCCCACAACCCTCCCTATCTCTGTAACCTCCTCCAGCCCCACAACCCTCCCTATCTCTGTAACCTCCTCCAGCCCCACAACCCTCCCCATCTCTGTATCCTCCTCCAGCCCCTACAACCCTCCCTATCTCTGTAACCTCCTCCAGCCCCCGACAACCCTCCCTATCGCCGTAACCTCCTCCAGCCCCTACACCCATCCCTATCTCTGTAACCGCCTCCAGCCCCACAACCCTCCCTATCTCTGTAACCTCCTCCAGCCCCCTACAACACTCCCTATCTCTGTAAGCTCCTCCAGCCGCCCACAACCCTCCCTATCTCTGTAACCTCCTCCAGCCCCCTACAACCCTCCCTATCTCTGTAACCTCCTCCAGCCCCCCACAACCCTCCCTATCTCTGTAACCTCCTCCAGCCCCTACACCCATCCCTATCTCTGTAACCTCCTCCAGCCCCACAACCCTCCCTATCTCTGTAACCTCCTCCAGCCCCCTACAGCCCTCCCTATCTCTGTAACCTCCTCCAGCCCAACAACCCTCCCTATCTCTGTAACCTCCTCCAGTCCCTACAACCCTCCCTATCTCTGTAACCTCCTCCAGCCCCTACAACCCTCCCTATCTCTGTAACCTCCTCCAGCCCCCACAACCCTCCCTATCTCTGTAACCTCCTCCAGCCCCTACAACTCTCCCTTTCTCTGTAACCTCCTCCAGCCCCTACAACCCTCCCTATCTCTGTAACCTCCTCCAGCCCCTACAACCCTCCCTATCTCTGTAACCTCCTCCAGCCCCTACAACCCTCCCTATCTCTGTAACCTCCTCCAGCCCCTACAACCCTCCCTATCTCTGTAACCTCCTCCAGCCCCTACAACCCTCCCTATCTCTGTAACCTCCTCCAGCCCCTACACCCCTCCCTATCTCTGTAACCTCCTCCAGCCCCTACACCCCTCCCTATCTCTGCAACCTCCTCCAGCCCCTACAACTCTCCCCATCTCTGTAACCTCCTCCAGCCCCTACACCCCTCCCTATCTCTGTAACCTCCTCCAGCCCCACAACCCTCCCAGATCTCTGGGTTCCTCCAAATATGGCCTCTTGACCATCACCGATTTTCAGGGTCCCACCACTGGCGGCCGTGCCTTCAGCTGCCTCGGCCCCAAGCTCTGGAATTCTCTGCCTAAACCTCTCTGCCTTTACGATGCTCCTTAAAACCGACCTCTTTTCCCAATCCTTTGGTCACCTGTCCTAATATCTCATGCGGCTCGGCATCAAATTTTCTTTGATAATCGCTCCTGTGAAGCGCCTTGGGACTTTTTAACCACATTAAAAGGGCTAAATAAAATAAAATTGTTGACTCACCAACTCCCCCTCCCGCACTGAACCAACTCCCCTCCACCAACGCCCCCTCCCTCAGTGACCGACCGACTCCCCGCCCCCCCTCGACCACCTGATCCAACATCCCCTCCACCACAATCCCCACAGTCCCTGCTCCCAGTGATTCTCCACAATCCCCACAGTCCCTGCTCCCAGTGATTCTCCACAATCCCCACAGTCCCTGCTCCGTGATTCTCCACAATCCCCACAGTCCCTGCTCCCAGTGATTCTCCACAATCCCCACACCCTCGATTCTCCACTGTCCTAGGGAGTAAATGGGCAGTGATCAGGAGCAGGAACCCTGGCTGATTTTCCCTCTCCCTAACCCAGAGAGTCACTGGACAGTGATCAGGAGCAGGAACCCTGGCTGATTTCCTCTCTCTCTAATCCAGGGAGTCACTGGACAGTGATCAGGAGCAGGAACCCTGGCTGATTTTCCCTCTCCCTAACCCAGAGAGTCACTGGACAGTGCTCAGGAGCAGGAACCCTGGCTGATTTCCTCTCTCTCTAACCCAGGAAGTCACTGGGCAGTGATCAGGAGCAGGAACCCTGGCTGATTTCCCCGCTCTCTAACCCAGGGGTCACTGGGCAGTGATCAGGAGCAGGAACCCTGGCTGATTTCCCCGCTCTCTAACCCAGGGGTCACTGGGCAGTGATCAGGAGCAGGAACCCTGGCTGATTTCCCCGCTCTCTAACCCAGGGGTCACAGGGCAGTGATCAGGAGCAGGAACCCTGGCTGATTTCCCCCTCTCTCTAATCCAGGGCTCACTGGACAGTGATCAGGAGCAGGAACCCTGGCTGATTTCCCCGCTCTCTAACCCAGGGGTCACTGGGCAGTGATCAGGAACCCAGGCTGATTTCACCTCTCTCTCTAACCCAGAGAGTCACTGGGCAGTGATCAGGAGCAGGAACCCTGGCTGATTTCCCCCTCTCTCTAATCCAGGGAGTCACTGGACAGTGATCAGGAGCAGGAACCCTGGCTGATTTCCCCGCTCTCTAACCCAGGGGTCACTGGGCAGTGATCAGGAGCAGGAACCCTGGCTGATTTCCCCGCTCTCTAACCCAGGGGTCACTGGGCAGTGATCAGGAGCAGGAACCCTGGCTGATTTCACCTCTCTCTCTAACCCAGGAGTCACTGGGCAGTGATCAGGAGCAGGAACCCTGGCTGATTTCCCCACCTCTCTAACCCAGGGGTCACTGGACAGTGATCAGGAACCCTGGCTGATTTCCCCACCTCTCTAACCCAGGGGTCACTGGACAGTGATCAGGAGCAGGAACCCTGGCTGATTTCCCCTCTCTCTCTAACCCAGGGGTCACTGGACAGTGATCAGGAGCAGGAACCCTGGCTGATTTCCTTTCTCTCTAACCCAGGGGGTCACTGGACAGTGATCAGGAGCAGGAACCCTGGCTGATTTCCCCTCTCTCTCTAACCCAGGGGTCAGTGGACAGTGATCAGGAGCAGGAACCCTGGCTGATTTCCCCGCTCTCTCTAACCCAGGGGTCACTGGACAGTGATCAGGAGCAGGAACCCTGGCTGATTTCACCTCTCTCTCTAACCCAGGGGTCACTGGACAGTGATCAGGAGCAGGAACCCTGGCTGATTTCCCCCTCTCTCTAACCCAGGGGTCACTGGGCAGTGATCAGGAGCAGGAACCCTGGCTGATTTCCCCCTCTCTCTAACCCAGGGGTCACTGGACAGTGATCAGGAGCAGGAACCCTGGCTGATTTTCCCTCTCTCTAACCCAGGGGTCACTGGACAGTGATCAGGAGCAGGAACCCTGGCTGATTTCCCCGCTCTCTCTAACCCAGGGGTCACTGGACAGTGATCAGGAGCAGGAACCCTGGCTGATTTCCTCTCTCTCTAACCCCAGGGTCACTGGACAGTGATCAGGAGCAGGAACCCTGGCTGATTTCCCCTCTCTCTAACCCAGGGGGTCACTGGGCAGTGATCAGGAGCAGGAACCCTGGCTGATTTCCTCTCTCTCTCTAACCCAGGGGTCACTGGTCAGTGATCAGGAGCAGGAACCCTGGCTGATTTCCCCGCTCTCTAACCCAGGGGTCACTGGTCAGTGATCAGGAGCAGGAACCCTGGCTGATTTCCCCTCTCTCTCTAACCCAGGGGAGTCACTGAGCGGTGTATATAACTCCACTGACCCCTTCCAGCGGTGAGATCGCTCCTGCGCTCTGTGCGGGCGTCCGTGAGCTCCAGCATTGATGGTATCGCACCACATCGCACGGGGGCGCTTTGTGCCTTTAGCAAGCCGACATTCCGAGACCCTCCCCCCCTCCTCCGGATTAACAAAGCGAATCGAGTCCACGGCAGTCTCGAAATGCGAGCAGGCTCGTGTCACAAAACTGCCACGCTCCTCGATTCTGGAGCTTGGCTGGTGGGTTGAGAGTGCGGAGAATGAACTCATGGGGGCGGTGTACGGTGGCGGGTTGGGAGGGGAGTGGCGGGGGCTGGATGGAGTGGTGAGTGGGCGGGGGGGTTAAAGGGAGTATTGGGTTGGTTGGGGGTTGACGGGGAACCAGGGCGGCTCACGAAATAGCGAGAGGGCAACTTAAAATGGAGGGCAGCAGAGGGACAAACCCCCTCCGTGTCCAAGTGTCTCAGTGAAACCTTAAAATTAAAAAAAACAAATCGAATGCTCAAGTATTGCACTGGATACAAAAATCGAGAGACTAAATTAAGTTCCATTCTCCAGCACTGTCATCCATCACCTCAAAGGACAACTAAAGCTGCGATCTAGAGTGTGCAGGGGGTCTGGACTCGAGGAAACCCTCTCCCCCACCCCCCTCCCCCAAAATCTGGGTCCACGCATAGGAAGAACTGGTCCTCTCCCCTCCCTCCCTCCACGCACAGCTCCAGCCCAGAGTTTAACTGTCCTTTAACAAGCACAATAACAATTGACAGCGAAACACAAGCGTTGACGCAACAGACAATGCCGGCAGGATGACGCTCGCTGGCTGAACGGCTTTGCTAGTGAGCGGTGACGACGTCGACAGCGGATGAGGTGAGGAAGTGATGGAGGGAAAAACAGCTCTGGGCCCCCATTGCCAGAGCAAACCAGCCAGGCTGCAGCAACCGGCCTCTGCCACCAGAGGGCCCCGGCGAGCCAGATAGACAGCAGTGCTTCCCCCTGGTGGCCCAAGAACATAAGAGGTCGGAGCAGGAGTCGGTCATTTGGCCCCTCGAGCCTGCTCCGCCATTCAATGAGATCATGGCCGATCTGATCTTGGCCTCAACTCCACTTCCCTGCCCGCTCCTCATAACCCTCGACTCCCTTACCTTTCAAAAATCAGTCCATCTCCACCTTACATATATTCAATGACCCAGCCTCCACAGCTCTCTGGGGAAGAGACTTCCAAAGATTCACGACCCTCTGAGAGAAGAAATTCCTCCTCATTCTGAAATTATGCCCCTAGTTCTAGATTCTGCCACGATGGGAAACATCCTCTCTACCCTGTCAAGCCCCCTCAGAATCTTATATGTTTCAATAAGATCCCCTCTCATTCTTCTAAACTCCAATGAGTATCGGCCCAACCTGCTCAACCTTTCTTCATAAGACAACCCCTTCATCTCAGAGAGGTGTGGCAATGCAGCACTTCAATCCTGCAGCCTCGATTCAACTCCCCTGAAAACTACCTCCCGGCCCCTCGGACTGTCGGCGAGTTCCCCCACCCCCCGAAACTACTCTGCCCAAAACACAAAGACATTTAGGCTACAAGAGATTCGAGACGAAGAAGAGAACAAAGCACACTGCCGGCGAAGGAGAAAGCATTTCAAGAGCAGCACCCACATCGAATGGTACAGCCCAGATGGCCATTCGGCCCATGGTGGCAGTGCTTCGGAAGAGCGAGCCAATTAGTCCCAATCGCCTGCCCTTTCCCCACAGCCCTGAAAATTTTACCGTCTGAAGTATTTATCCAATTCCTTTTTGAAGGTTACTATCGATTCTGCTTCCACCACCCGTTCAGTGCGTTCCAGATGACAAATTGCTGCGTAAAAATAAATTCTCATCTCCCCCCTGGCATTTTTGCTGATCACCTTAAATCTGTGTCCTCTGGTTATCGAGCCTCCCCGCCAGTGGAAACCAGTTCCTCCTTGTTAACTCTATTAAAACCCCATATAGGTTCTGAACAACTCGATTAAATCTCCCCTTAACCTTCTCTGTTCCAAAGGAGAACAATCCCAGCTTCTCTCATCTCCCCACACAACTGAAGTTCCTCATCCCTGATACCATTCCTCAGGCTACAGGAAGATATAGACGGGTTGGTCAGATGGGCAGAACAGTGGCAAATGGAATTTAACCCTGAAAAGTGTGAGGTGATGCATTTTGGGAGGTCTAACAAGGCCAGGGAATACACAATGAATGGTAGGACCCTCGGAATGACAGAGGATCAGAGGGACCTTGGTGTGCATGTACATAGATCCCTGAAGGCAGCAGGACAGGTAGATAAGGTGGTTAAAAAGGCATATGGGATACTTGCCTTCATCAGCCAAGGCAAAGACTAAAAGAGCAGGGAGGTTATGATGGAGCTGTACAAAACGCTAGTTAGGCCACAGCTGGAATACTGTGTGCAGTTCTGGTCGCCACACTATAGGAAGGATGTGATTGCATTGGAGAGGGTGCAGAGCAGATTCACCAGGATGTTACCTGGGCTGCAGCGCTTCAGCTATGAAGAGAGACTGGACAGGCTGGGGTTGTTTTCTTTAGAGCAGAGAAGGCTGAGGGCGGACCTGATTGAGGTGTACAAAATTATAAGGGACTTGGATAGGATAGAAAGAAGGAACTTTTCCCCTTAGTAGAGGGGTCAATAACATGGGGTCATAGTTTCAAGGTAAGGGGCAGGAGGTTTAGAGGGAATTTGAGGAAAAACCTTTTCACCCAGAGGGTGGTTGGAGTCTGGAACTCACTGCCTGAAAGGGTGGTAGAGGCAGGAACCCTCACAACATTCAAGAAGCATTTAGATGAGCACTTGAAACGCCATAGCATACAAGGCTACGGACCAAGTGCTGGAAAATGGGATTAGAATAGACAGGGCTTGATGGCCGGCGCGGACACGATGGGCCGAAGGGCCTCTTTCTGTGCTGTATAACTATATATGAGTCTATAAATCTCTTCTGTACCTTCTCTAAGCCTTTGACATCATTCCTAAAGTGCGGTACCCAGAACTTTCACGATACTGTAGCTGAGGCCTAACCAGTGATTTATGAAGGTTTAGCATAACTTACTTGCTTTTGTAATCTATGCCTCTGTTTATAAGAACATAAGAAATAGGAGCAGGAGTAGGCCAATTGGCCCCTCGAGCCTGCTCCGCCATTCAATAAGATCATGGCTGATCTGATCCTAACCGCCAATCTACTATCACAGAACCATCTCCTGAACCTAACAGAATTGGACACACGAAATAGGAGCAGAATCAGGCTACACGGCCCCTGGGCCCGCTACGCTACCCACAGGGCCATGACCGATCCGAACCTAGACTCATGTCCAAATTCCTGCCCGCTCCCCGTAACCCTTAATTCCCTTTACTTCTAGGAAACTGTCTATTTCTGTTTTAAATTTATGTAATGATGTAGCTTCTACAGCTTTTTGGGGCAGCATATTCCATGGACCTACCACCCTCTGAGTGAAGTAGTTCCTTCTCATCTCAGTTTTGAAAGAGCAGCCCCTTATTCTAAGACTATGCCCCCTAGTTCTAGTTTCACCCATCATCGGGAACATCCTTACCGCATCCACCCGATCCAACCCCTTCACAAACTTATATGTTTCAATAAGATCGCCTCTCATTCTTCTGAACTCCAATGAGTCCCAATCTACCCAACCTCTCCTCATATGTCCATCCCCTCATCCCCGGGATTAACCGAGTGAACCTTCTTTGTACTGACTCGAGAGCAAGTATGTCTTTTCTTAAGTATGGACACCAAAACTGTATGCAGTATTCCAGGTGCGGTCTCACCAATACATTGTACAACTGAAGCAATACCTCCCTGTTTTAACATTCTATCCCCCTAGCAATGAAAGCCAACATTCCATTGGCCTTCTTTGAAGCTGGGGATCCCGTGTACTTTGTCAACAGGCTTCTCAACCTGTCCTGCCACCTTCAAAGATCAGTGCATGTGAACCCCCAGGTCTCTCTGCTCTTGCACCCACTTTAAAATTGTACCATTTAGTTTATATCGCCTCTCCTCATTCTTCCTGCCAAAATGCATCACACGCTGGGCAGTGCCGAGTGATGTTGTAACGAATATCAAATTCTGAATTAATCCCACCAGGAATCACAGCAATCAGTGCACCCCATTGTTTCAACACCCTCGCGACACATTTCTACAAACTCCTCCTCTCCCAAGAGAAACTTGGGGCTTCACTGGGATTGGCATAGAGAGGAATTAACTGCCCAATCTGAACGGTTTCGCCTCCCCTCACAGGATGCGGAGGCCGGCGGGGGTGGGTGGGGGGGCCGCTGGAAGACCAGCCCTCAGTACTCCCAGTGCTGACCGACACCAGCAGCCTGTGATCTCAGGAGCTGACGGGAGGGGTGGGGGGGAGGGGGGGGCGAATGAATGGAATGTGAAGTGTGCTTACCTCTGTGAGCGGCACCAAATCGCTGCAGATCACTGTAACAAGAACACAGAGCAAGAGTGAGGACAGGTACAGAGACAACCAGGCACAAGTCATTGCAACAACACCATCTACACAGCACAAGTGAGGAGTGAGATGGAATACTCTCCACTTGCCTGGATGAGTGCAGCTCCAACAACACTCAAGAAGCTCGACACAATCCAGGACAAAGCAGCCCGCTTGATTGGCACCCCATCCACCAACTTAAACATTCACTCCCTCCACCACCGGCGTACCGTGGCTGCATTGTGTACCATCCACAAGATGCACTGCAGCAACTCACCAAGGCTTCTTCGGCAGCACCTCCCAAACCCGCAACCTGTTCCACCTGGAAGGACAAGGGCAGCAGGCGCATGGGAACACCACCACCTCCAAGTTCCCCTCCAAGTCACACACCATCCTGACTTAGAAGTATATCGGCGATCCTTCATCGTCGCTGGGTCAAAATCCTGAGTACCTTCACCACACGGACTGCAGCGGTTCAAGGCGGCGGCTCACTACCACCTTCTCAAGGGCAATTAGGGATAAATGCTGGCCTTGCCAGCGACGCCCACATCCCATAAACAAATAAAAAACATGCATTTATATAGCGCCTTTAACGTAGCAAAACTTCCCAAGGCGCGTAACAGCAGCGATATTATACAAAACATTGACATGGGGACACAAAAGTCGATATCAGGAGAGGACGACCAAAGGTTTGCTCAAAGAGGTAGGTTTGAAGGAATGTCTTAAAGGAGGAAGGAGAGGTAGAGAGGCGGAGAGGTTTAGGGAGGGGAATTCCCGAGCTTAGGGCCCAGGCAGCTGAAGGCATGGCCGCCAATGGTGGAGTGATTAAAATCAGGGATGCTCAAGAGGCCAGAATTTGAGGAGCGCAGAGATCTCGGAGGGTTGTGGGGCTGGAGGAGATTACAGAGATAGGGAGGGGCGAGGCCACTGGAGGGATTTGAAAACAAGGGTGAGAATTTTAAAATCGAGGCGTTGCTTAACCAGGAGCCAATGTAGTCAGCGAGCACAGGGGTGATGGGTGAACGGGACTTGGTGCGAGTTAAGATACTGTTAGACTTCCTGGAGAGATGCATGTTGGACATCTTGGGAGAGTTAAGGGTCAACAGTCGAACTTCTTTATCTTAAAGCAGCAGATTTTCCTGGCTTTCCAACATATAAACAGGATGACTTTGAAGTGTGGTAAAAGGAATACAGGCTTATCTATGACATTTTCCTCTGATGTCGTCAAAATATGGTGTATAAGGGAGCAAGGTTTTCAACAGTTTGTCAGAGTGTACTCGAAAGATACAGAAACCAGGGAAAAGCCACACTCTGTATGCAGTTCAGACTGATCACCTTTACTGTGCATCAAGACAGTCTGTTCCCTATACGCCACGACGAAGTTTCATGCTTACTCGAAACGTGATGTTGTGAACCAGAGGAGAAAGGAGATCGACTGCTAACAGATACGGGCAGCAGAGGTTTGGATGACCTCAAGTTTACTGAGGGTAGAATGTGGGAGGCCAGCCATTACTCATTGCAGAACACACGCTGAGAGAGTAAAGGGATTCTCCTCATTGTAAAACACAGGGAGAGTAAAGAGATTCTCCTCATTGTAAAACACAGGGAGAGTAAAGGGATTCTGCTCATTGTAAAACACAGGGAGAGTAAAGAGATTCTCCTCATTGTAAAACACAGGGAGAGTAAAGGGATTCTGCTCATTGTAAAACACAGGGAGAGTAAAGGGATTCTGCTCATTGTAAAACACAGGGAGAGTAAAGGGATTCTGCTCATTGTAAAACACAGGGAGAGTAAAGAGATTCTGCTCATTGTAAAACACAGGGAGAGTAAAGGGATTCTGCTCATTGTAAAACACAGGGAGAGTAAAGAGATTCTCCTCATTGTAAAACACAGGGAGAGTAAAGGGATTCTGCTCATTGTAAAACACAGGGAGAGTAAAGAGATTCTCCTCATTGTAAAACACAGGGAGAGTAAAGGGATTCTGCTCATTGTAAAACACAGGGAGAGTAAAGGGATTCTGCTCATTGTAAAACACAGGGAGAGTAAAGGGATTCTGCTCATTGTAAAACACAGGGAGAGTAAAGAGATTCTGCTCATTGTAAAACACAGGGAGAGTAAAGGGATTCTGCTCATTGTAAAACACAGGGAGAGTAAAGAGATTCTGCTCATTGTAAAACACAGGGAGAGTAAAGGGATTCTGCTCATTGTAAAACAGAACGAGGGAGAGAAAGAGAAATTAAAGGGATTTTTTTTTTTAATTAATTTTTATGGGATGTGGGCGTCGCTGGCAAGGCCAGCATTTATTGCCCATCCCTAATTTCCCTTGGGAAGGTGGTGGTGAGCCGCCTTCTTGAACCGCTGCAGTCTATGTGGTGAAGGTACTCCCACAGTGCTGTTAGGGAGGGAGTTCCAGGATTTTGACCCAGCGATGATGAAGGATCGGCGATATATTTCTAAGTCAGGATGGTGTGTGACTGGGAGGGGAACTTGGAGGTGGTGGTGTTCCCATGCGCCTGCTGCCCTTGTCCTTCCAGGTGGAAGAGGTCGCGGGTTTGGGAGGTGCTGTCGAAGAAGCCTTGGCGAGTTGCTGCAGTGCATCTTGTAGATGGTGCACACTGCAGCCACGGTGCGCCGGTGGTGGAGGCAGTGGATGTTTAGGGATGTGGATGGGGTGCCAATCAAGTGGGCTGCTTGGTCCTGGATGGTGTTGAGCTTCTGGAGTGTTGTTGGAGCTGCATTCATCCAGACAAGTGGCGAGTATTCCATCACACTCCTGACTTGTTTTATTTTTACTCATTGTAAAACACATGGAGTGTGTGTAAAGGGACTCATCGAATGAAATTGCGTAGGTGGTCATTCGGCCCACCATGCACAGCCCAGGACCGGCTTTTTAAAAATGTGAAATTTTGCGCTTTTGCAAAACTTTGAAAACTGAAAATGTTCGGGGGTGGCGGGGGGAAACATTGCCCACAGCTCTGCAAACATTTCCTTTTTAAGTATATATCCAATTCCTTTTTGAAAAGTACAATTGCATTCCAGATCACAACAACTCGCTGAGTTGAAACTTTTCTCCCCCGATGTTTTTTGCCAATGATCTGAAATCTGTGTCCTTTGATTACCGACCCCCCCCCAAATCGGTGGAAATGGTTGCTCCCCATTTGCTCCGTCAAAACACCCCTCATAATGTTCAACACTTGGATGAAACCTCCCCTCAATCGTCTGTGCTCGGAGAACAACCCCAGCTTCTCCAGTCTCCCCACATAACTCAAGTCCCTCATCCCGGATACCGTTCTGGTCAATCTCCCTCTGCACCCTCTCCAAGGCCTGGACCTTCTTTCTGAAGTGCGGTTCCCCAGAACTGAACACAATCCTCTAGCCGAGGCCTAACCACGGATATATAAAGGCTCAGCGTAACCTTGCTTTTCAACTCTGTGCCTCTATTTATAAAATTTACCAAAAAAAAGTAAAAAGTTTGAAGTTTATGGTTTTCCATACAGACTGCAGCATCTGACACATTAGACCCCCTGTGACCCCACCTCATTGTCTTAGTTGTATTTTGCTATGTCTTTAATATAATGCCTTCCTGACTGACCTGATTGTTTCTCTGCCGAGGTGTGATAAAAGGCAGTCAGAAAGATTAATTGTAGTCGTCTGACATTGTACTCTGCACAGGCATTGTTCTCTGTCTATATATGCTTTGCTGATTTGTATTCTTCACTTCACCTGACGAAGGAGCAGCAGCTCCGAAAGCTTGTGATTTCAAATAAAACTGTTGGACTATAACCTGGTGTTGTGCGACTTCTCTATTTATAAAGCCAAGGGTCCCGTATGCTTTTTGAACAGCTCGTCCTGCCCCCTTCAAAGATCTGTGTGTGTGAACCCCCCCAGGTCCCTCTGTTCTTGAATCCCCTTTAACATTATAATATTTAACTTATATTGCCTCTCGCCATTTTTCCTTCCAAAATGCTTTACTTCACAGTTCTCTGCGTTGAATTTCATCCGCCACCTGTCTGCCCATTTCACCAGTCTGTCTACGTTCCCCTGCAGTCGGTTACTACTCTCCTCACTGTTTACTGCATTTTGAAGATTTGTGCCATCTGCAAGCTTTGAAATGATGCCCTGTAGACCCAAGTCCAGGCCATTAATATATAATCAAAGAGAGCAGTGGTCCCAATACCTAGCCCTGGGAAACACCACTGTATACTTCCCTCTGGTCTGAAAATAAACCGTTCACCACTGCTCCCTGCTTTCTGTCCCTTAACCAATTTTGTATCCACACAGCCTTTCATCCCACGGGCTTCAATTTTGCGAACAAGTCCATCATGTGGTGCTTTACCAAATGCCTTTTTCAAAGTCCAGATACACAACATCAACTGCACTACCCTCATCCACCCTCTCCATTATAACATTGAAGAACTCAATCCAGATATGATGTGGAGATGCCGGTGTTGGACTGGTGTGGACAAATGTGAGAAGTCGCACAACACCAGGTTATAGTCCAACAACTTTATTTGAAATCACAAGCTTTCGGAGCGCTGCTCCTTCGTCAGGTGAAGTGAGGTAGCACCTCACACAAAGGAAGCACGTCCCTGGAAGAGGCAGCACCCTGTGGGTGGAGAAGCGCAGAATGTGGAGCCCTGCGACTTGCTAATACACACAGGCTTCTTCAGCACTTGCTCCTTTCCCCTCCTTCCCCCACTGTGTAAAGGTCAACACGGTGGCATAGTGGTTAGCACTGGTGCCTCACAGTGCCAGAGACCCGGGTTCGAATCTGGCCTCGGGTGACTGTGTGGAGTTTGCACATTCTCCCCGTGTCTGCGTG